>JABWIB010001935.1:19185-39990 GCA_016617825.1 Platyplectrum ornatum | reverse complement strand
ATATATATATATATATATATATATATATATATATATATATATATTGCTTCCTGTTAAATAATGGCGGTAGGGGAGAGTGCCTCCAGTCTCATTGTATACAGAGAATTATTTATAATATAGAGAAGGTTATCTTCAGATATGTACACACATATACCATTAACTTACCATTGTACAACTATATATACATATTTGTGAACATATGTAATACTAAATATTTTAATATTTTATGCAACCACCCCCCCTTCCAAACTTTATGTGCTGTTGAAACAAGTGAGCAGTTGTCTGTTATTGCATGCAGTGTATTTTATATATAAGACAGGCACAAAGATAATGGGCATATGGTAATAATTATTTTTTTTACATTTTACACTGTCAAGCATATGTTTTTAATGTGAGTCATGGATAGTAACAAAAAAGACAGTACTAATACTGGACCTGGTCCAAACCTTCATAAATTGTGTTGTTATCTGCAGAAAAAGTGTGCATGAATACTTATAACACTCCTAAGATAGTCTTCAGGATCTTGTTTTCCGTACTTGGAGTTAATTCTGTTGTTGGAGCAGGTAGGGGGAATGTATTTAACTAGTACAGCAAGGCCTGGATCAGCCCTTACATACTATCTTAAGTATCCCACTGCCGTCATTTTAAGTACCATTGGATGTCCGTACACACAAGCAGAGTGTTCTTTGGTATTTACCCACACGGTATTCTGAATCTTGCATTGCTCCTAATTTGTATTGCTGCAGCTTACATGTGCAGGCATCTGAACACATAAGTTGTTATTGTTATTATTATTATTATTATCATTATTAATAATAATTATAAGTATACTATTAATAATAATAATAATAATAATAATAAGTATACTACTAGTACTAATAATTATAGTGGTTTTTACTTTATAAAAAATATATTACAACAGTTCTATGTAAACAATAGTAGCTTTGTAGGAAATCCATACTAAAGCACCCTGTCAGGGCATTGCTACTAGCCACAAGAAAGAACTTGGTGCCAGAGCTGTATGCCTAAATCCAGTAAATCTGCTTGAAAGTACACAAGTTGCATATATAAAACTTTAATATAGTATTTACCATCCTCTCAATTACATCATATAACTTTTGCTGCTAAAGCCTTGGGATTTCTTCCTCAGCCTTTTAGATTCTTCTCTTAAAATAGTGATTGATTGCATTGTTAGGAATGAATATTTTCTGCTGCCCATTGTACAATGCGAGAAATAAGAAAAGTTCCACTATATTTTATATTGTTCCTTTAGAAGCCCCCCTTCCCCCCCACACACATATTAAGAATGTTGTGGGAAACAAAATGAAATATACATGATAGTTCCCCAGTGGTCAGATGGAAAAGTTTAGCCAACACTCCAGACTTAGGCTGGACCATGCTGTGCTGGAACTCCCATGACCATTAATGATATTATATCATTCTTACACATTTTTGCTTAATTTCTTTTTCAAGGCTATTTCTTGGACATGGTTTCAAAAGCATGCATATGTCAACCCCAAATTTGCAAAGGAGACTGGAAAATAATAAATGTTGTCCCTTTTTTTTTTTTTTTTTTTATAAAAGTGTTAAAATGGAAGAAGCTGCCAACAGCTGAACCAGTAAGCCTTACATGAATAGTGGTGCAATTGATGAAAATACAGTTAATGGAGCACATTGTACAATACCTTAAATCCAATTCCCAAGCAGCATGTATTCACAGTGGGAGATAGCATATCTGGACTTCAGTAAAGCTTTTAACACTGTGGCCATAAGGATTCAATAAGCGGCTATAGGCCAATTGCATTCAGTCTTGTTTACATGGACCAGATACCCAACTGTGGAAGAGATCCAGTATCAGCTAGAACAAATATCCAGAAGGATTTAAATACATTGGTGACTGTGCAAAAAGTTAATAAATACCTTACATAATATGATTACCCTTGGTATAGACAGGTAAATATAATTATTATATATTTCTTAGTTAACTTAATTTTGCCATAATCAAGAATAATGCTGTCTGTATTTTAAATGTTTTTAATGCTAAGAAGTAATTCCGTGAAATGGTTAAACCCTCCCCCAGCACTGCCTGGATAACTCCTTCTGGTTGCAGTACTGGGGGTTCTCTCTCCTCCAGCACTGCCTGGATATCTCCTCCTGATTGCAGTGGTGGGGGTTCTCTTTCCCCCAGCATTGCCTGGATATCTCCTCCTTTTTTATCATTTACTCATTTTCTTAGACCTATGTGTCCTCTGTCACATGGTATTGCTCATGGTTAAAATATTAATTCTTCTGGATTCTATAATTCCATTTAACCCAGCTCATGTACCATGACCAAAACCCCTAATCTAAATACTGTTAGCAATTATTTGATAGAAAGGCATATTTTTTATCCAATGAAGGGGGCATGTTTTAAGATCAGAATCTGTATTTAGTTAAAATAATTCAATCACTATCCAATCAAATATTAGCTGAGTTAAGTAAACTTTAACTGTGCTCACTGACATCAGAAGATCAAATAGAATTACAATAGGAAGGCGTATTCCTTAAAGCTAGTATCATGATGTATTGAATTTGATTTGGTCTTTTATGTTTCTCTTTCATAGGGGCTGTCAGTCTTCTTTCATGCTAAAATTTGCCAGTCCCTGATCCAGAGCTGTGCTCATCAAATACAATTTTATATCTATAGCTATAAATCTATATAGCGCAATGTCCTGCTAATGAGATAAAAAAAATAATAGTGAACATAACCAACTATATCTATATAGCCCTGATATGGTCAGGCCCGGTGACAAGGGGGACAGCTGTGACCGGCCCGAGCTTCAGGGAGGCCCCGTCACTAGTGTTAACACTATTAAGAGAGGGGCCCTTAAAAATGTCGGTGTACTGGACCCTGTTGTCAGCCCTGGAGCTGGTGCAGGATGTTAGAGGGAAATGCTGTAAAACATGTCTGTACTTGTGCTCAGGGCTGGCAGGAGTAATCTTGGGGCCCAGTATATATATATAGATTTGCAGGGATATGCTGCGCACAGCAGTGACTGTTCATGCCATAACCGGCAGCACAGTTCCTCCTGTCACCAGTCCTGCCTGTGCTTGATGCAGCTCTAAGAATACTATTTTCTAGTTTTAATATAGTGGAACATCGGGTTCAACCCCTTCCCCAACCACCTTTCCACTAACTCAGTGAACACAGGAGGATAAACTCATTTCTGTTCACCTGAACTTACCCCTCTCCTGCTGCTATTTCTCTAATAGGATACAGATTTCAAACAAAATATCATACTAGTAAATGACCTCTTGTTTGAGGGAATGGTATATTGCATATAGAAATTGGTAACATTTTATGATCTAAAATATGAATAGTTCTGTTAAAAAACCAACTGACATTTATGGCAAAACACCGTGATCCTACAATCTGGGCTAATAAAAAGTGGTCATTTACTTACATTTACAAACTTATATGTTATAGGGAATATGAAGATGGCATACAGTAACATTTAATACATTTATTTTTTAATATTTACACAGCAGTTTCAACAAAATAGTGCTAATAAAATTCACTTCTAATATGTGTATATGCTGCATTAAAATTGTCATTTATTTGTAGACAGAACTCTTATAAATATATCTCTAATAATACATAAATATGTTGAACACGGTTTGTACATATAAACATAGTATCGGTGGACCAGATCCAGACTAATGATTGCTGTGTGGTTGGAGCTCCGATACCTGATCTCTGCCTTGAACTGACTATTAATTCTTTTAAGATTTTCGACCCATGTGCACAATACTATAGAATCTTTTGTTTTGGTATGCCAAACAGTAATGGAATTCTGGATCCTGAGATACCAGAGGCTTATTGATTTTGTGGTGTATCTACGAAAAGCAGGCGTGTTTCAATCTCAGTGATCGGAAATCACCCCCTTTTCTAAAGTCTGGATCCGATCCAGTATAATAGCAACGAATGCCAGAAAGTGTTTTTTTCTCCATGTTCTTCTTGTTCTCAATGTGCTGGTGTATTTACAGCTTTTGTGTATTCCAAGTTCATTAAGAAATGAGGGTAAGTCATATATCTCTATTTTCTCATTTCAGGTTTGTATGGGTAGAAATCTGATGGATTTCGTGGATTTGGGGGACTCTTTCCAGGTGTCGATGCTGTTGGTTGGGCTTTTGGTCTGGATTCTAGTGAATGACGTTTGTCTCCTGGTGCTGCTGTCGGAATCTTCTTTGTTTGATGATTTCTTGAATTTTTTGCAGCAGAGAACACTGAAGATGAAATCCTGCAGCAAGTGCCCACTGAAAAACATGTATATCCAAGGGTTGCAGCAACTGTTCAGACTGCCTAACAGAGCAGTCACCGTAATCACAGTGTTTTCATTTTCTACAAAAGAGAAAGAACATTTCTTTTGTAAATAAATAAGATTCTCTTTGGGATTAGTAAACGTTATACTATTCTTGATACAATAAATAGATTAAAACGATCTGTGTTTGCATTATTAAATGTTATTGTAATGACGTGTTTGTTTCTCCCAATTGTATGTACCATGTTCAATGAAATATATATATATATATATATATATATATATATATATATATATATATATATATATATATATATATATATATATATATATATATATATATACACACACACACACACACACACACAAATAAATAAATAAATAAATAAATACATTGTAATGAGAAGTGGGGTTACTAGTACCTAGATTATACAACATTTTGTGTGTCATTTATATTTTGTTAAGGATTACACAGAGTTGCCTCAATTTAATATTGTGCAAACCACCATAGCAAGGTAGTGCCATGACACATCATTGACAAAAATTGAAGCCTAGGACACAATCCCAATGAACTAAATTAGAATCACCACCTCTCACACATGCATCTTGGACTTTGCTCAAGCAACTCCTTCCACTAGAATGGCCTACCCCAGGGGTAGGCAACTTGTGGCTCTCCAGATATTGTCAAACTTTAAATTCTAGCATACATTAACTGCTTTAATGCTGGAATGTGTAGTTTGACTTCATATTTGGCTATTTACCACTCTTAAGCCTTTAAATACTTACTAAAAGTCCACTTCTCCAGATTAGCCTACCCCTGTTCCACCTAATCTCCCTCCCCTCTTCTCCCTGGTCCCAATGTCTTCTGTACTGTCCACCCCTCCCTTAACATGTAAGCTCAAGTGCAGGGACCCCAACCTTCTGTTATCTACCTCAACCTGCCCCTATCTCCTCCCTTCTGTCTTTCTCCAGTGTTCATATATTATACACTTCCTGAACATCTTTCTTATTACTCTGTTCCTTCACACTATGTATGTATTCCATGCTTGTTAATGTATGCAGCGCAGCACAAATGCCAGTTTCTGGTACCCCCCCCCCCTCCCCCCGGAAACCCCCTAAATTAAGATAAGTTAAAAAATGTCATACATAAACACACAGAGCAGCCAGTGCATGTATGCTAAGGAGATGCTCCCCATGCTCTCCTTAAGAGATATGCTGCAGAAGATTGGGAGATTGCACAAAAATGTATATACTGTATGATACTGACATACACTTTAATATGCTTATAATGTCCTCAAACCATAAGTTGGGTTACAGATCAGGTTCTGTAGCCAAATATTTGGAAAACCCCCTTCCAAAATCCTGTGACTGCCACTGGTATGCTTTGGCATTATACCTCCAGCATGTTTGTTATTGTCTTCTATTACACATACTTACCCCATGCTATGTATGTACTATTCATTACTCATGTATTTATAAATAATATAGTTAGCTAATAATAATAATGATAATAATAATAATGATAATAAATTATAGATCTATATATATATATATATATATATATATATAATGAATAACAAGACTTATAAACATAATGTTTAGCCTGATGATGGTATGCTGAGGGATTCCAACTGGTTTAATAATACATTGGCTAGATTACACATTTACTAATAACAATAATATGTCCT
Organism: Platyplectrum ornatum; assembly: GCA_016617825.1. NCBI lineage: Eukaryota > Metazoa > Chordata > Amphibia > Anura > Limnodynastidae > Platyplectrum > Platyplectrum ornatum. The sequence goes on along the minus strand of JABWIB010001935.1, from coordinate 34,001 downwards.
GACAACATGCAATGTTGTTTGAGATGTCCAAATGAGTTGTTACAGCCTGTGGAAATTACAGATGATTGTGCCAGGAACAGTTAGATTCCAAATAAATAAATTCACAATCTGCTGCATGATTTAAGCTTATGACAATCTGGAAATATAATATGTGTAAATATAATCTGCTGATTGCCCTACCAAAGGTTTTTAATAGTTTGCTGTACTAGGTCCCAGTTCATTAGATGCACATAGCTGATGGGCAGGAGCAGTGGGCAGAATGTAATAAGAAAATGTTCTTACCAGTCCAGTTGACATCACTTCCATAGACAGACCACATCTGGACTGTGAAGTATGGAGCCCAGCAGATGATGTAGGCTGTCACGATCACGAATGTCATCTTCACCGTCCTGATCTTGGCTCTGGAGATGGTCCTCACGCTGCTGACAGATGTGGACAGCAGGCCATAGGACTTCTTGGCATCGGACTCTTCTTTCTGTGTTTTACACTTGATGTTCTTCCAGATGTTGTAGCAGATAAAGCCATAACAGGTCAGCAAGATGGTCACGGGCACCACGAAAATGCTGATGGTGATCCATGTTATGTAGGCTTTTAATGCCGTATCCGAGATGAAGTAAGCCCAGCAGTCGTACACCCCATCCCCTAGGTCTGTCAAGGAGAAGATGCCATACTGAGGGGTGCTGAGGACGAAGCTGACGATCCAGGCGCTGCTGATCATCAGGTAGGACCTCTTGGTGGGCTGCTGGAGGGTCTTCAGCGGATGGCAAATAGCGATGTAGCGGTCAGCGGTCATGACCACCAGCATATAAGCCGAGGCGAACATGCCAAACACTTGGAGGTGCTTGACAATCCGGCATAGGAAATCGGGACCATAGAAGCGGTAGGTGACATCCCAGCACAGCTGTGGCAGCACCTGGAAGAAAGCCACCACCAGGTCCGCCAGGCTCAGGTGCTTTATGAAGAGGTGCATCCGTGACATCTTCTTCTTGGACTTGTACAGCCCCAGCAGGACGCTACAGTTGCCCAGAACCGCGGCTACAAAAATCACAGCCAACACGGCTACCTCGACCTTGGCCAGGTCCTCATCCCTGGTCAGCAGCTCCGAGATGTTGGAGGTTGGGGCGCTGACATTGGGCAGCGTGGAGGGGAGCAGGGAAGGGAAGACATTCCTCCCTGAGCTCCCGTTTCCCAAACTTGGTTGTTGGCCAGAGTTTGAGGGCTGGTGGGAAGGCATGCTCCCGCTGTGAGTGCTGCGATGTGTGCCTGCGACCTGTGCTGGGAGGCGCAGTCCTGCTCCATCCACTGCGCGCAGGAGAGCAGTAGCGCTTCCAGGGATGCCAATATTTATACAGTCCCCCCTCCTTCTTTTCCTGGAGAAGGGGCTGAGATCTCCTCAATGACAAGTCACAGGCTGGCGTCATGACACCCCGGATAGCATTACTACAGCTCACAGGGGACGGGCTGTATTCTCATTTAGAAATTCTCCTTATGGAAAGTGCTTTCTGAGAAATACCATGTCCAGATTTTGCAATTTCCTGCTATAACTTAGTTGCTGAGATTTCATCTTATGCATAATAATGAACTGATTCATCTATGGGAACTTTAATAATGTAAATAATAACTAATATGCATAGCATCGATGCATTATTAATGATATAGATGTAATTTTCTGTAAATGTTTTTACACTCTATTAATTCAGATATAAATAAAATGCTCCATATAGATACATAGCAGCAGATTCATATGTGATCATGGTGACAGATAGATGCAATATATTGCTGGGTGATAGGAATGCATTATTTCTACTGTGCCATCATCCTGTCTCATTATTCCCCAACTGTTTAGGAATGCTGTAAGAAAACGGTAAATGGAGATTGTTTTCTCTAGAGCAGTAATTCAAGGCAGACATGTACTGATTAGAAAGACAGTATCCATTCTCTGAGGCTTGTCACCCCCTATAAATGCAGCCTTTCATCTACTCAAATGTATATTTGTAAACATGTCAGACAGCTGTGTTACCATTTAGAAGATGCATTCATCTGTGAGTTGCTTCATAGTTTGTCAGCAACAGTTGACGGTACCATTATATGTGAGTTGGATCATTTCAAATGTGTTATCAACATGTTTGGACTTTTTATTTTTTTATATATTTTTTTTAATATGCAGAAAAGTTTTGATTGCTTTTCAATGTTTTTAACTGTCATATACACAAAAGTTTTTAGAGATGATTCAACAACTTTCCAAACTTTGTAGTAATGACTCTCACCTGACCTACTTAGCAATGACCCCATACACACTGCTGTCTAGTTTCCTGTGGATTGTTTCACAAACGTTTAAAATAAATCTTTGCTGCAACAACATGCTCATCCACAAGGTGGCCCTATGCAGAAATATGAATGAGAATCGCTTCAGTGACTCCAATCGAAAGATCTTTAAAGAGTGGGCAAAACCATGTTGAATTGCAGGGGAGGTAAATTAATTAGTTTTAATCAGTATTACAGGTGAGAGATGATGTTTCCTAGCACAAGTCTAATAACAGTGTGACAGTAACGCTGGTCAGTATCTGTGTGCATAATGCAACAAAGTATTCTCCCTGCATGCAAACACTAACATTCATTTTACCTCCTCCGTAATTCAGCATGGTTTTGCCCTTGAGAGTGTAAGTCACGAGAGTGTATCTGAATATGGCCCAGTGTGTGTAGTTTTATACACACATTTTTACATTGTTGATCGATGTCACAGCTTATAAAAATAGGCTCTTCTGCGTTATTGTCATGCCGTCTTCCTAGAAAGACCTGACTGGTGTTTGTAAACGGGGATTTTTTTTAAACCAAGCTGGCAATGGCATATAAACAACCTCCAAGGAAAAATACAGAAGATGATGATGAATAGTATGATGCTATTATTATTATTTGGTTAATTATGAATGTGCAAGCATACCATTATTTTTTCTAAAATACTTTTTTTTTACATGTATGGCGGATTATAAATGTCAAAACAGAGCTGCCCATCTGTCTGTAGCGCTTGCGTTGGCAGAAGCATCTATTTAAACGAGAGAAGGGGAGTGTATTTCATTTAAATATGTTCTCCAGCAAGGGATGAGGGCAACGCTCATAGATGGTGTAAGCATTAAGAAGCAGGGCATTTTGCTATGGAGAATGGCCTGCTTTCTTAGTGAAAAAAATAGTTTTTATTTTAATTAACATTGTGAGTGTGTGTGTGTTTATTTATTTATTTATCTATAACTGTAAACTTTAATTTTTCTTATTGAAGCAAGCCAGCATAGTACAGTTCTTGCTTGTTACTATGCCGGCTATTCATAAATTATGTGACTGGGTTTTTGAATGCTGGGAAACCCATTTGCATTTATGTTTATGAATAACTGGCATAGTAACAGCAAGCGCTCTACAATGCCGGCTTGCTTAAATAAAAGAAATGAATGGGTGAAATAGCCAAGATGCCCATTAACGGCAGACTTAATTTTAGGGTATTTACATCCAAATCAGATGAATGGTGTATGAATTACAACAGTTTCTATATAGTTTTTAAGCGACCAAAAGTAAAGGGACAAATGAAACAATCTTAAATCTAACCTGAAGCGCCTTCCAATGAGTTCTAAAGCATACAAGCAGATAATACTACCTGAAACACTTTAATTACAAAGGAACCAGTTCCATTGGCAGTCATTCATGTCCACGGCATGACACTACACACCACCATGCTTCACTGATAAAGTATGTTTTGAATCATGAGCCGTTCCTTTTGTTTCTCCATATACTTCTCTTCCCAGCAATATGGTACATGTTGCTCCAGAACTTTAACAACATTATTCTTGTCTTCCTGTTTATGTGGCTCACCAATGGTTTACATCGTGTGGTGTACCCTGTTGATTCACTCTTGTGAAGTCGTCTCTGTATTGTTGACTTTGACACATGTACACCAAACTCCTGGAGAATGTTCTTCATTTGCCCAAATGTTGTGAAGGGGTCTGGGTCTTTTGGTGTTGCTGAGCTTTCTGCTCTTTTTTTAAGAATGTTCCACACAGTTGATTTGGCCACATATAATGTTTTTGCTATCTCTCTGATGGGTTTTGATTTTTCAGCCTAATGATGGCTTTCTTCACTGATAGTGACAGCTCTTCATGTTGAGAGCCGACAGCACTGATGATGAAATAACAAGAGAATACGGCGGCTGTTTAAACCGCCACGTAAATAATACACTTGCAGGGTGATTTAAACAAAGATCTCATACTAATTCATTGACAGGCACCAGCCTGTTAATACATTAGGATGTGATCTATGGAATGTCCATATAGAAACCGTTGTAATTCCAGATGTAAATACCCTCAAATTAAAGCTGAAAGCCTGCAGTTAAAGCTCATCTTGGACCTAATTCAGAGCGGCGCCCCTTCAACCCTAAATAATCTTTTGCACTATATTTTCATTTCCTACCTTTATTCATCCATATTACACGTCATTTTTCCTCCTTACAACACAGTCACTATTTTTAAAACTTTTCCCTTTCTCCATAGCTCCCCCACCATATTACCAGTTCCATATATCCCCCATATAGATGCCTTATATCGTCATATCCCCCACATATCTCAATATCCCCTCCCATATCACCATGTCCCCCCACAGAGCCCCACACCAATACAGGCCCCATATCCCCAATATCTCCATACCCTCATATAGATCTCCTATATCTCCCCAGCTCTATATCACCCCAATATCTACATATCCCCCATATCTACATAAATATAGATCCCCCATAACTCTCCCTACTCTATATCACCCATAATATTTCCCTATTGCTTTATATTTACCCCCACATAAATCCCCCATACCCCCTCAAATAAATGCAAAATATTTACCCCAATGCTCCATATCTCCCCCATATATAACACCTACATATAAATCCCCCATCTTTTTAACTAACTTAAATTATTCAGCAATTAAAAGAAGAAACAAAAAAAATTTAATCTTACCTGTATCCAGCTTCTCCTGATCCATGTCCCTACTGTTCTTCACTATTTAAAGTTGGACATTAGCTGGTGATACTGAGGCTCAGGTGCAAGTAGAAGGCAGGGTGCTAAAGGTGTGAAGTGGCACAGCGACGTCTCACAGTGCCTAAGGATAACAAGACGCAGGAGAGATGTGGAGAGTGCAATGTGGCACTGGGCGCACAACGTTATGATGTATCGCAGTGCCTCAGGAAAACAAGCAGGAGATGAAGTGTGTGCGGAGGGTACGGAGGGCAGTGCCTCTTGGGAGCACCTGCTAGTGCGGAGCCCAAGCCAGTAACAGCAAATGCGCTTGCATTTCAGAGTGCAAGGGAGACAAATGAATCTGATTGGTTGCTAAAGGCAACATCCCCAGTTTTCCAATCCTGCAGTTTAGTAAATTACGTCAAAGACCCACCAATACACAAGTCTATTCATAATGGACTAGTGATTGATCTCACTGGCACTGATCCAGATGTAAGCATAAGACATTTGGAGTGATGTTTCTCTGTGTTATTTACCACTTTGCATGCTCAGAAGGAAGTACATGCAATCCTAATCTAAGTGCATTTCAGACATGTTAATTGTGTGCACCATGGCCAAAATTGACTAAGCAGGGAGACTGCGGGGAGATTGAAAAGTGGGGACATTGCCCATAGCAACCAATCAGATTTGACTTTATTTAGCCAAAAGCATGGGGGTTGGGCAGAGGGTGTGATTAATGCAAATCACACCTGAAGTTCCATCCCTAAACAGCAAATTGCACAATTACTATCAATAAGTTTAATGTCATCAAGATCCGCCAATCACAGTAACGAAGAATTGTGGTAGTAATTTCCGTGTAGTCGCTCTTTCAGCCAAGGTCCCTGAAGGTTTGCCCACTCTCCCGGGATTCCTGGAGAACTACCTGAAACTTGCGAGTATCATGGACATTCTGGGAGAATCAGCAACCCTGAATCCATATGGATTCCTTTTTAATTTGAACTGCAGTAGCCCAATATAATTCTAAATATTTCATAATCAACACGAACAATATCCCCTGTGACAAGTAACAGTTCAGCAAAACAATGTTTAGTAATCCAGTCAGTTTCTGATCTTCAATTACAGGGAGATAAAGTCTGTGTGACAGAAATCAGTTTTGTTTGCTCGCTCGACTTCTATCAGCAATTTTGACCTTGCTTAACTGACTTTTGCTGTGTTCTCAGCATATTTACCTAGCCAAGAGGATGCATCATACACACTGAGGGTTTTAACTAAGTTAAGGTGGGTGCTACAGTTAGCAATGAATAATCATAATAATATTAATACTAATAATACTAATAATAATAGTAGAAGACAACCAGCATAGTAAAAGGTAGTACAGATGGCTCTGTGGGTTTTTTAGTGATGCATCACAACACTAGGGTTGTAAGTTTAATTCCCTGACAAGACCTTATTTGTATGGAGTTTGAATTTCTCCCCATGTTTGTGTAAATTTCCTCCAAGTGCTCCGGATTTCTCCCACATGCCAAAAACATACCGGTAGGTTAATTGGCAGCTGTCTAAATGCCCCTATGTGTCAAATTCCCTATGATCTTTACAATGTAAGCTTGCGCACAGGGATCCTCTTCCCCACCCATTCTCTCTGTCTGTATTCCCCATTGTACGGTACTTTGGACACTTTGTGGCACCTAATAAATAAGCATAAATAATAATAATAATAACTTGACTCCAGTTTTCCAGTGACCCCAGTAACTGGGGCATAGGAATAAATCTATATATCAATGCATAAAATTGCGCCTTCTAGATTTACTTCAGGCACTTAGGGGGCCGATTAAATCCTGAATCACTCGTTATTTTCCCTCTTACATAGTGAGAAAAACTTACGCTTTTTAGGTCATGGCTCATTGAGCCGCGTATAAAAAGACGCAAGCATTCAGTCCCATAATAGATGGAAAAAAGTGTACTTCGCGTTTTTTCCCGTCTTCGCGCAGGATTGAATTGGCCCCTTAGTGTTCTTTAAGAAGTTCTTGGAAGAGTAGTACCATAATTTAGGTGGCATAATTTGGACGTGTAAAACAAGGTAGCCTAATACAATAATATAGAAATTGCTGAAATGTTCAAGCAAATGTACAGTAAGTGTTTCCTGGAAATCGCAGAACGCATGTTCTTTCATTAATTGGAACAGTTTGCAGTTTTAAACTTGCGTAATTTGTGTACACATTCTGAGTTTTTCTGAAATGTTGTAATTTACTTTAGATGCATGGTGAATTTCCTGTAATGTGTTGGGAAAAAATGATTACTGTGCAAAGAGCTACAAATTAATTTTTGAAATTACATTTTCGCTTTTAGAGAACACATGATTCAACTTCTCAAGGTTGGCATATGGTGATAATTAAAAATCAATTAAAATAGTTTTACATTGTAGTTATTTTACATACTTGTATGTAATATTATATACTTTTAAAATGATATAAAGATCTTTTTTTTAACATACTCATATTCTAGTTCTCATTCTTCCATATGCAAAATTAATCTGATTGGTTGCTATGGGCAACATCCCCATTTTTCAATCTCCCTGCTTAGTAAATTTTGGCCATACTGTTGTGATATAAAGTTTGTTGTCTATTCTGTATTTATAATACTAGTGTAGCATGGCAGAAGGGAATTCTTATTTTTTTTTTTACATTTTGTTTATTTTAAGAGAGGTTTGTTTTTGTTTTGTCAGTTTTAAGTCAGAGATTTTAATATTTTAAGTAAAAAATGTGACCAGGCCCAGACTTTACGCACTATTGATTTAATCATGAGTTACTCACAAGTGGGCAAAACCATGTTGAATTGCAGGGGTGGTACATGTTATTAGTTGCAAACATTATTAGAGTTGAGAGATGATGTTTCCAACCAAAGTCTAATAACAGTGCAGCAGTATTGCTGGTCAGTATCTGTGTGCAACATGTGAAAAAAAATATTCTCCCTGCATACAAACAATAACATTAATTTTACCTCCCCCGCATTTCAACTCAAGTAGTGAGTAAGTCAATAGTACATAAAGTCTGGATCTGGTCCATCTCGACCTTTAGTAAATATGGTGTTTAAAAATTGCCCTGCCCTGTTATGGTACCAATGTATTTTTTTAAAAAATATGGTCTACATTTAAATGGAACACATTCCTGGCAACAGCAAACATAATTTAACTTCTCTCAACTGAAAACTGTTTGCGTAATCATATCTTACTAATGCTAAAAGCAGAAAAAATGAAAAGCTATGGCTTATTTACACACCTAATGAGAAAACCATACGTGTTTAACATGAAGAATCTAGATTACTAGTTTTACTGGAGTTTATTTTGAATCTTATTTTTTTTGTAAATTGTTTATCTTGCCAAACATACAGTAGACAACAGTGGCCTAAATTCAAAGTCTTTTTTTTCTCTTAACCTTGTGCTGGATTACGACCATATATGATCCAGTTTTTGGGGAGGGTGATGAAAGTTTTTTAATAAAAGATGAAACGTTCGATCAGACGGACGTGTTTGTCTTGATACTTCCAATGTAAATTTCATTACAAGACTCAAGAGTGCCCCTCAGGGTTCTTATGCTTTTTCACCTCACCCCTGCATATGTACATATATGTGTGTGTATGGAAACAGACCAGTAAACAGGGCCATGTAGGAGATCGGGCAAGGCACTTGCTTGGGTGAGTAGGTAAACGCTACCGCTGAATAAAGACGCTGACCCTAACGCTGATTAAAATGAGCTAGCTAGTCACTGATTGGCTCACAGTCTTCCCCACTGCTCCTTATAGGCTGGTGGCCTGTTTACTTGTCTACAGAGACAGGAGATAGCGTGCACCCATTAACTATATTTCCCATGGCTTGTTTTTGCATATGTTACTTTGAATCTAACATCATAGGTGTATATTTACTAAGCAGTGAGATTGCAGTGAGATTGGAGCGTGGGGATGTTGCCCATAGCAACCAATCAGATTCAAGCTCTCAGTTTCATTTTACACTCTGGAGAATGTGAACTCAAATCTGATTGGTTGCTATGGGCAACATCCCCACTTTTCAATCTCACTGCAATCTCACCGCTTAGTAAATATACCCCATGGTGTTGAATTAGTATGTGACTATATTGAAGATATTGCACGTTCTGCATATCCCTTAACTTATTCTTTATTCATGTGGGATTTTTACAGTTGCAGTAAGTGTGTGTTTGTCTGAGTTTGTATCCAATCTACAATATGATCACCTGATTCATAGTAAGGTGTAAAAAAAAATACCCAATTTTAACCAATGCTTTTTAGTGTTAATGGAATGTAGATTATACAATATTATAAAGAAAATTCTGGCTCCTACATTAATATTTATTGTTTCCTTACAGAATTCTGTACAAAGTTATGGGGAAAAATGGATGATGATAATGAAAACAAAAGAATAACTTCTCCAGTTAATGAAATAATGGTTTGTTTAAACACTTCATAAACAGTGGGACCAGCTATTAACTGTTTCCCACACTGAAACATTTTATAATATATCTACAGATGTGACTCGTTATATCTCTTGTGATTCTGGGAGTAGACCTGGAAAACATGGTCTGTTAAGGGTCCCTGACAATGGGAAATCATGCATAAACCAATGGAAAGGCTGTAATGGGGGAGCCTTTAAGATTGCTTCTTTTGAAGATGAAGGGATGATGGATTTAACTAAAGTATGTAGGTTTATGTGGGTTGTTAAGCACTTGTCGTTGTAATGTATCAAAAAATGGATGCTAATCCAGTTTCTCTTTTGGACTGTTTACTTACATATGTTTAGCTAATATGCATAAGATGTACTTTGTAACCATTAATCTTATGTTTTTAATTATGCAGGCTTTACTAGGTGTCTTTGGTAAAAGAGAGCCAATGAGAGGAGGCGCCCCTGTACAGGCATGCCACAGAGGTAGTGGTTACTGGGGAGACTTCCTGCCTTTTGAAGATAGTGAGTATTGCATTTTCATAAATAGTAGTTAGATGTGCTTTATTTTTAGCTTTTTGATACATGTTTGTTGTTACTATTTACCCTCATGATAACCGCTAGGGACGCAGTCGAAATGTCTGACCATTTGCTGGTATGAAAAACTCTCAATAAACAAACTATTAACCACTGGAAGTACCTGTAAGTTCTTATACCTGTTGGAACTCTATTGCAAATGTATGTTAGCTCCACCCTGACAGATAATAAATGAAGAAGCGCTTCATGGTTCATTAACTTTTCTAATTTTTTTCCTCAACAAGTGGTTTAAAAATCATGTACCAGAATGTCATAAAATATAGGCAGAATCATAAAATACACTGCTTACAGCCCAGATTCTCAATCGTTCGGGAAGTCTTCCACTGTAGGGTCCCTTATAACGTCCAGATTGAAATCACAGTCACACAATCGCCTCAGTGCATTTCATGGAGGTCCATTTCACCAGGAGGTGGTTTCCAAGTTTAAATAGCCACCTTTCCTGCTCCAGAGTAACAATGACCAGAGCGGGAGACAATTCCTAATCGCTACATCATCTCTCACAGTTTATGTGGCTCAAATCCATTTAAACACCTGTGTAGTTCAGAGGTGTTTGCAGTATTACGAGACAGATCGATATTGTATATGGCTTGTTGAAATTAACCATTGCTACACCTCCTTACTGTGAGAATATTACTTGGAGAGTTTCATATTTCAACAGAAGAACATATTCTAAGCATATAGGTATCGTCGCATTGAAAAATAGTTAAGTAAACTTAACAGTAACAGAATACATATATTAAAAATGCTAATAAATTCATATACATACAATATTAAATATATACAAATATACAGTATATAAATCCATATATACACACATGGATATTCATACCAAAACAGTAAGGAAATAATAAAAAATTATAAAAAATAAGTACATACATTTCACAATGACAGGAAGATCTACCCTTTGATTATGAGAAGTGACAGCTTAATTGTGCGTGTATATATATATATATATATATATATATATATATATATATATATATATATAATCATTATATATCATTAAGATTACTAACCAGCACCCTGGCAATTTAGCAGGTCCAATAATAGCATTACTGATTCATAGCAACAAGTATGACGACTATTTAAACGTGATGTGAGAGCGTAGTCCTATTTATTTCCACGATCTCCATGTTTCCTGGTATGATGATATTTGTATCTCCTTACTCCTAATAAGAGAGATAAATATAGAACTCTTCATCAAAGGAAAATATTCATGGCTTGATTTCTTAGGAGGCTACTGGCAGTTACAGTAATGAATCAGGTCTTAGCAAAAGAAGTGTTAGTTGCATATTTTATCAGTAATCTCCAGACCCAATGACAGGAACGGAATTATTCAATAAGGGCCAGATTCAGATCTTTACACTCTCATGAGTTACACTGTCATGGGTAAAACCATGTTGAATTGCAGGGGAGGTAAAATGAATGTCAGTGTGTGCATGCAGGGAGAATACTTTATTTTTGCATTTTGCACACAGATACTGACCAGCGTTACTGTTACACTGTTATTAGACTTGTGCTAGGAAATATTATCTCTTAATTCTAATGCTAATTGCAATAAATTAAATTTACCTCCCCTGCAATTCAACATGGTTTTGCTCATGAGAGTGTAAGTCATGAGAGTGTATCTGGCATTAAAACAGGGTTATTCAAATGTATGTAAAATAAATGCATAACAAAAGACAGATGATTTTTTCTTTTTTATTCTACCATAGAAATGATACTGGAAATGTTCATTTAATACTCTGTATGAATCATCTTTATTTCAATTTTTATACTGGAGCTCACAAGGAGACTGCTCTGTGCATAGAATGGGAGCAATTGCAGAAATGAGTACACAAGGAAACCCATGCATCTGTGCTCTGCACTATAGAAACAGAGTATCCCACAATATCTGAATTAGAATGTGGGCATTTCAGTGCTTCTAAGCCAATCAAATATAAATGTCACTTAATAGAGCTATATAAAACCACTGCCACTGCCCTATACTCAGGACAGATAAAAACGACCTTCAGTGACTCTAATAATCTGCAACTATCCATCATCATTAGATGACTCTAAAACCTTTGCAGATAGGACTAAATGACTAAAATGTGTAACAGAAGGACACAAATGATCATGTAAGTAAGCTAACCGTATATTGGTCAGCATGTCATTTAAATTAAGTAAATTAAACCAGTCTCAAATTGAAGACAACAGCCTTGTTTGTTGTAATCCTTAATGTATAATGCTTTACTTATTTCTCCTTATGTACTGTAATAATCAACTTACCTATATAATTTCTCTAAAAACTTTAAGGGATTACAAAGAGTAAAAAAATCAATAATTAACATTTATTATATAAAGCTCGAGTATAAGCCGAGTTTTTCAGCACATTTTTTGTACCGAAAAAGCCCCGCTCTGACTTTTTTGTCTTTTGGGGGGGCACCAAGTGAACATATTTTTTTTTCTTCTACCCCCTTCACCTACGGAAAAAAATTTTGTGATACCTCTGCCTGTTAGTACCTACAATGTAAGTCTATGGGCAGAAGGTGTTTCACACTCAACACAATAACTAAGCAATCTACAGGGGAGTGAAGAGACATTATGGAGATACTTGGGGGAGGGGGGTGGAGAGACATAATGTTGACACCGGGGTAGGCTTATACTCAAGTCAATAAGTTTTCCCAGTTTATTGTGGTGAAATTAGGTGCCCTTAGTTTATATTTGGGTCAATCACACTGACATGCGCCTTGCTGATCCTAGCAGAGAGTCAGCCTGCCATCTATAGGTGGGATAGAGAGACATGATTAAGATACTGGGGGGCGAGGGGTGGAGAGACATGATTTGAACACCTTGGGAGGCTTATACTCGAGTCAATAAGTTTTTCCAGTTTATTGTGGTGAAATTTAGGTCTTGGCTTATATTTGGGTTGGCTTATACTCGAGTATATACAGTAATATATTAAAACATATACACCAAAAGAAGAGGAAATGGCTAAAGAACGGCATATTTCCAAGTAGTATGCTCAGGTTTAATCTAAATAATAATATATATTTGTAAGGAGGTTTTAGATGATTGAAAGATAAATTCTCACATAAAACATGCAAATTGGTGGCTGCTCTTTTTAAGTACATCCTGTGTAGAGTTGCATGTATTAGTCTTTTTTGTGCCATATGCCCATCCAGCGCAACTTTGTCTGTTTCTTTCTAAATGTATTGTTTAAAAGTGTATTTTATTCTTTATACAAAAATCTAAATTATTTCAATTTATCAATGGAAACATACATAGAGGCTAGCAAAAATGAATGTATATGCACATAACCTTTCCATCTCTCTTATAGTGTGGCAGAATTCATTGTTGCAGAGATATAAACAACACTTTTTAAATGTTCTGGCAGTGAGCCACAATATTCCCTTGCTTCCATTTATTTGGCTGTTACACAACAACACATTTTGGAATGTTATTTAGTGTTTAGACATTGTTGAAAGAAATACAAGGAACGTTAAACTATATAAGTTATAGGTTTCGTAAAGTTTGTAATAGATATACTGTATTATCTATTTATTCTGTAGGATTTTATTCCATGTAAAATAAGCGTTATTACTTACTTACTTACTATTATATTAGTATTTTTATTTGCATGACACATTATAGGCTACATTTACTAAACTACAGAAAAGGAAAAATTAAGATGTTTCCCATAGCAACCAATGAGATTCTATCATCCGGAACAGCGTACTTGCAGAAGTACTGTTACTGGACAGGATCCAGGATGCCATCCATTGTCTGATATTTATCCATCGTAGTAAGTTTTTGCAAGAACAAACCATCTACCTGCATTCCAGGATTGTGCATGCTGTACTCTGTGAGCAAAACTGTAATCCATTCCCTGGTTGCTGAACCCGGCATGTGCAGGGAGCATACGCAGTAAAATAGCCACTGCACTGTATTAAACAGCTTTGTACCCATTTCATTCAATGAAATGTTATATGGCATGTGTCTTGTTGACTGATTAAACAAATACTTAGCTTTAATGAGTAAGTTGTGGTAATAGAAATTATAGATTGAATTTAAAGGAAAAAAGGAATCTGAACAAGATTGGTGATTTAATAAAAGTCTTTTTCCATTTACTGTGATTTAAAAGTTGCTAATTATTTTGTGCAATTTGTCTAAATTACTAAATGATCATTTATTGTACAGTGTAATCTTTTCTGGTCCTCTATTACACCTGAACAGGGGTTACTGAGAAAACAGTAAACAGAAGAAAATTCTTATACCAGTGTATAAAAATACATTGGGATAACTCAAATTCTGTGGATCTGAATCTTTGTTTGAATATAACAAAATGTTTTAACTTTGCTACAGGATGGATGAATAAATGATTGGAGATTTCCAGACACTTGACTAGTGTTATTAATCACAAAGAACTTTAGGAGAGAGTGCCAGCAGACAGACATCTAACAACTCACTGTTCCCACACTTTGCCCTGCATCAGTAATATTACTTGAGGGAAGATGGCGATATATCTAAAAAAGATAGGAAGAGATTACTGTACAGAATAAAGCACTGAAGCACTGAATGCATGTGATAACCAATAAATCTCCCAGTGGATACCTTAACTGCAACAGAGTAAGACAGTGTTCAGATTAGTGACAGTCTGAACTTGCTGCAGAGCGCCATGTCAGGGAGTGCTTCTGAGCCAGTCTACTTCCTTAAGTAAGGAATATATAAAAGGGTGGTAGCTATATACAAGAGTGTGGGGTGCTATATACAAGAGTGTGGGGTGCTATATACAAGAGTGT
>JABWIB010001934.1:26628-38345 GCA_016617825.1 Platyplectrum ornatum | reverse complement strand
TTGTGTAACTAATGTGTTTGAAGTTGTGTTTTTCAGCTTGGTAACGGAAGACACAGCACACCGGAAGGAGAACAGTTATATAGGGCCGTGTCTTCTTCTTTCCTGTCTCTGCTCCAATCGGGGAGAAGTACCCAGGGTGTATGCTGCCTTAGAGGAGTAAAGGAAACCATATTAACAGGTACATAATATTCCGTTTCAGAAGAGCCAACTTCTTGCAACTTCCATTGGAGGCTTTTCCTAATTGTGTAGGGTGTCAATAATGCATTTCTGTACCCCCGTGAGGTTAGCTGTCTTCCCCCATGATTTGGATTGTGACACTTGGAACCTTGATCACATTTATTTTGTGATTAGATCTTGGTATTGGGGTTTTCATATGCTAGAAGACATAATCAACAAAATGAAAACAAAGGCAACCGAGCCGAGCACTGAATGAGCGTTTAGTTAAGTAAGATGTAAACCAGGAAAGAACTATCCTGAATACTTAGTGACTGTAGCATTTGAGTAGTGACTTTTTGATTTAGCAGTGATTAGATCATTGACCACACTGGTCAGTACAGTTTCACTGGAGTGTTGGTAACAAAACTCTGACTGAAGAGGTTCCTGAAGGTTGTGTAAAGAAAGTCTGTGAGGCCAGTGTAGGCAAGTCTCTCAAGCAGTTTTAAAGGGGCATGGAAGATGAGAAATTGGACAATAATTTTGAGCGTTTGAATCTTAATTTTGTTTTTTCAGATTGGAATGATTAGCACATGCTTGAATAAGTACAGGAGAGAGATTACAGATTGTCACTACAGAAGTCTGCTAAATAACACTTTTCAATATTCATGTATCAAGATTCCCGCTCTTATTTTGCTTGTGGAAACTTAGTAAATATACCCCAAATTCTGATTATTAAGTGGTGAGATTGGAAAGTGGGGATGTTGCCCATAGCAACCAATCAGATTCAATCTCTGTTTCATTTTACATACTGGAGAATGTGAACACTTTTCAGTCTTGCTGTAATTTGTCTTAGTTTTACGTGGTAGTACAAAAAGTCCACTGTTATGATGTAAGTGTATGCCATCTTACAATATTGCATGTATTTGTCTAAATTACGGCAGTACTAGCCATTATGTTCATTGAATCACTTAATAGAGAACAGGCATAGTAGTGCCTACATAATTCTTCACCTGGGGTTACGTTATATTTTTACATGTGCTAATGCAGATTGGTATTTTTATTTGCTTTATTGCTTTTCTTATTTATTTAAAGTTTGTCAGTATAAATAATGAACACCAACAAATGACCAATAATCAAATTTATATATTTGTTGCTCATACCTAAACAGTGTTTCAAGCTAAGACTGCTTTATCACTTTTCATACCCTGAAGTATTGTTGTGCTCTCTCAATTATCATTCTTACATTCATAGACAGCATTTTAATATTCAAGAATGCCTGCAGCCATACTCTTGATTATATACATTTTAGAATGTTTTATATTCATTGTGTTATTAGTACATAAAGAAAACCTAAATCACTTTACACACTGGAAAATTGTTAAAATATGTATGAGTGATCTGTCTATTGGTTACATGAATAATATGCCCAAATATATGCTGTGTACTAAAGGCCGAAGATAAAAGAAATTTTGAAGCCATAGCAACCAGGCACTTGTTTGTCTGACCTGAAATGTAGTACAAATAGTTGCTATTTGTTACATGCTCTTCGTTTCTTAACTGATTATGTTACTGTGCTGAAAACACATTGTTGCCATTTTTATTTTGTTACAAAATTTTCTAGCTTTGTTTTTGTTATTGTTTCTGATTTTAAATAAAACTTATTTTATTATGTATCCAAAGCAGCATATCACTTCCTGTTCCAAAGAAATGGTGATGGAGAAGCCAAGTCCCCTGCTTGTAGGGCGGGAGTTTGTCAGACAATATTACACCCTTCTAAATAAAGCACCAGACTTTTTGCACAGGTAATACGGTTTTATTTTTGATTGAGACAATGATAGAGAGCAATATTGTTAACATGTTTTGCTGCATCATTAAACATTGCCTCAAACCACTGTAGGCAGTTTAATTCCTTCCATCCTGTAGCCAAACGAACGCTCCTATTTATGTAACAAGCATTACTGTGGGTACTTCTGTGGACAGGAATAAAGCTTCCGCAGTATAATTAAATCTCTTGCTCCACAAATCATGGTACTTTTTTTAAGACCTTATCTGTCAAAACATTTTTACAGGATGGTACACACAGCTTGTTGTACAATAACACAAATACCTTGAAGTAGTTGGAAACTGCTGATATTTGCTGTGTGACTGGGCTGTATTTATGCGTTTCTTTGCATAACGTTTATTGAAATACTGTTTAAACAAAGCTTACACTTAATTTTAGTTCAATGTGTTTTTTTCCATATTTTAAAACACATATATACCTTTTTATTTTCCTGTAACAGGTTTTATGGAAGGAATTCTTCCTATGTGCATGGAGGGCTGGACCCTTCTGGAAAACCACAAGAAGCGGTGTATGGTCAAGCTGTATGTATCAAACTTTGTCTTGTGTAAAGGTTGTCACTGAGTATTGACTTAAGCTGGCCATACACTAGTCAATAAATTGATCCAATTGACTAGCTTTAGTCGAGTGGGCAAAACCATGTTGAATTGCAGTGGAGTTAAATTTAATTAGTTGCAATCAGTGTTACAGGTGATAGATGATGTTTCCAGCACAAGTCTAATAACAGTGAAACAGTAACACTGGTCAGTATCTGTATGCAAAAATAAAGTTTTCTCCCTGCATGCAAACATTAACAGCCAGTTTACCTCCGCTGTGGTTTTGCCCACTCTTGACTAAAGCTGGTCAATTGGACCAATTTATTGCATAGTGTATGGCCAGTTTGAAAATATAAACATTAGACCACAATAGCACTGTAAAATTTTGACTGTGGTCCTTCTCCAGTTAATAGTTTTTTTAGGTTATTATTTTTTTCCCCTATAGTCACAAAACTACATTATTAAATTAACATACCTATTATCATAATGCTACACAAAACATGTTTTTTTTTTTTCCTTTGTGCTAATGCAGGAGATTCACAAGAAGGTGATGTCCCTTGAGTTCAGTGAATGTCGCACTAAAATCCGCCATGTAGATGCACATGCTACATTGAGTGATGGTGTAGTTGTCCAAGTCATGGGTGAACTTTCCAATAATGGACAACCAATGAGAAAGTTCATGCAGACCTTTGTTCTTGCTCCAGAAGTAAGTATTGCTGTGGTGTTTTAGACAGGTTTTTTAATTTATTTTTTTTATTCTTTAATTTCAGTTTTTCCGTCTTTACAGCAGGCGCCGAGTCCAGTCTGGGCGTAAAAGGAACAACCCCCATTAAAAAAGTTGCCAACTAGGCAGTCCATACACGATGATAGAATTTGAGTTTTCCTAGATGATTAAGCATGTTTCTCATGTGAAAGGACATAATTGACCAGCTATATCCAATCTCTAAGCCTGAGGGAGTTTGTCTGCCATCTGCTTACGGGCAATAATCAACCTTGCTAGTGTGAACAAACTTTGTAGATCTTTATAGGCTTTCTTACTCATAGTCATAGTATCAATTGCCTACGAAATCCCCAATGTGCCAGAATGTTCATTCAAGCTATAAACTGTTTAAAATAAGTTAAAAGGGGGAAAACACTTTTTGGATTATTAGTGAATGTATTGAATATGCATTAAAATTTGTTTGTGTTTTAGGGCTCTGTTCCAAATAAATTTTATGTTCACAATGACATATTTCGCTATGAAGATGAAGTCTTTGGTGATTCAGAAGCAGAGATGGATGAAGGTAAGTTTTAAAGCTGCAATTTTGGGGGGGTTTCAAAAATAGAAGTATTTTTTTTTTTTTTTAAACAAAATGCTGTTTTAATGAACAGAAGAAATCTATGTCAAATAGACATAGACATTCTTCTGGGAAAACTTGAATGAAGGTTTTTGAGGGAACTCTGCAGTGTGGTTGTTCCAAACATTGTTGGGAGCTAAGCACATATATTCTGTTAATGTATGTTTGCTGGTATCCTTCTGTCTCAGTTTAATTCCAGACAGACTTGATTATATCATCACTTCCAGCAGTCCTTGTTCTTTACAGTGAACTTTTGTTCTTGATTCTGGTTCAGTATAACTGCTTTGTTTCTCGTTATGGTATACGACCTGTGCATGTAACTTTTTCATAACCTAATATTTTTAACAAGCGTTTGCTATTCCACCACCATTTAAGCCTCCTGCATATGAAAATGATGATCATTAACACCTGTTTGGAATAGTTGGTTAGTCATACATCTGACTATAATACAGTGATATCCCTGAATTTGTGTACATTAAAGAATTGATTCTGTTTTGCTGGCCAAGGATCTCTCCAAATATTAAGTTGATTAAAAAAAAAGAAAAAATATATATATTTTTTATTTATATTTATATATATATTTTGTTCGTTCTATGTTACATATAGAATCTGAAGAGGAAGTGGAAGAAGAGCAAGAAGTGAGACAACCATCTCCAGAACCTGTCCAAGAGAACTCAAACACTTATTATGACTCTCATCCTGTCTCGTAAGTACAAATGATGTTTGTAAAATGTTAATATCCGTAATAAACAAAAAAGCTTTTATGCTTTAACACACTTTAAAAAAAATAAAAGTAAAGGCAAACCACTATTTTTTTTCCCCCCTTCTTGCCATGAGCTATATTGATTTATTATTGTTGTCAATTTTCCCCTTCTAGTAATGGTGTAGAGGAATCTTTGGAGGAACCACCTAATGTACCTGAGCCAGTTCCAGAACCTGAAGTGAAGAATGAAGAAATAAAACCGGAGCCAGAAGAAAAGCATGTTGAAGAACTTGAGGAAAAATCCCCCACACCACCTCCTGCGGAACCTATTGTTCTCCCACAAGAACCACCTAAGGTTGACTTCATTCTTTTCTGTAAAACTGGTCTCATGAGCTGTAGAGCAGGGGGTTTATTTTGTTTTTCTTTTTTTTTTCTTTTTTTTTTTTGTCTTTTGGTATTGCAAAGTTTATCTACGCATTTTTATGGTGCCAGATAATGTGGTAATAATAAGAAGCCCATTTCAAGTTTACAAATAAAAAGTTACATTTATCTTTTTTTTTTATTAATATGAAGATTTTTTTTATCACTAAAAGAATATGCATTGTATTTTATTCATATTATAGTTATTTCACAGAAATAATCATTATTAATGGCTGTTGTATAACTGTAAATGTTCTTAAATGCGAGTCTTATCTTCTCACTATATAATTTGTGTTTTTACTTGGAGATACTCCTGGAAGTTTGACCACTGTTCCTGTTAAGTTTACAAAGGATAATGGCTGGAACTATAAATGTAGATGAGAAGTGTTAAACTCAGTTGATAAATTACTTTCTTTAAAATTAATGCTTTCAGAGTGGCTTCTAGATTGTTCTAGTCTTTCATAAGAGTTCTAACTTTTACTGTGAATTTCTGTAAATATTAACTTAATACGCGTCTAAGTAATTAAATGCAAAGTTTGCTAAATGGCAGCATTTATGATTTTCTATAGGCTTTCTCGTGGGCATCAGTGACAAGTAAAAACCTGCCACCCAGTGGTACTGTGCCATCTTCAGGAATTCCACCCCATGTAATAAAAGCTCCTGCCTCACAGGTAATTTAACTGACTGCTTTATTAAGAGCACTTTTTTTCTTTGTGGTTTAGTCTTGAGTTAATTTGTTTTTTTCGTTTTTCTTTTGTTTCCATGACTGCTTTTTAAAATGTTGCATGAGATTTAATTGTTCCTTAATAATGATCATCTAATTTCTAATCCTTTCTCTTTTTTTAAATTTTCTTTTTTCCCCAAAAGGCAAGAGCAGAAAACAAGCAAGAAACGCAAGCTCAACCAGCTCGTACACGAGAGCAACGTCCACGGGAGCGTCCAGCTTTTCAGCCAAGAGGCCCTAGATCAGGTGAACATGCACTTTATAGCTTTTAATTATTTAAAGAGTTGTCCCCCTTTTGACTTGACTTTTGTGCTAGTTTAAAACTACACTGAGCTGTTGCATTTTGCATTATAAAGTGCTTTTTATTTTTCTAAGTATTCTTTGATTTCTATAGTTATTTGGATTCTTTTGTTTTGAATCTGATTTGTTTGTTGTTGGGTAAAGTGATAACATTCTAAAGCTGGGCATACACTAAGATAAATTGTTTCAATTGAAAGATTTTTCAAGAGTGGGCAAAACCATGTTGAATTGCAGGAGAGGCAAATTAAATTAATTCAATCAGTATTACAGGTGAGAGATGTTTCCTAGCACTCTAAGTCTATTTAAGCAAGTCTAATAACCGTGTAACAGTAAAGCTGGCCATACACCAGAAAGATAATCTTTCCAATCAACAGATAAATGACCCTAACAGCAGAAATCTGTTACATGTGTACTCACAAAACATGCATTTAATGAGTGCACATCTAACAGATTTCTGCTGTGAGGGTCATTTATCTGTTGATTGGAAAGATTATCTTTCTGGTGTATGGCCAGCTTAACACTGGTCCATATCTGTGTGCAAAATGCAAAAATAAAGTGTTCTCCCTGCATGCAAACACTAACATTTCATTTTACCTCCCTGCAATTCAACATGGTTTTCCTCACTCTTTAAAAATCTTTTAAATTGGAACAATTTATCTTAGTGTATGCCCAGATTAATTCCTTAATTACACAGTGGTATTATGTCGGAACAGTTATCATTAATACAGATTGAGAAAATGATATAAACTTATATATAGTAGGTGCAATGAATATCTCAAACTACTTAAGAAATGTTCTGCCACTAAACATAAATCAATAGTAAAGCTTGTATGTTTAGTGGCAGAGCATTTCTTAAGGAGTTTGAGACAGTCCTACTGTTTGCTCTTTAAATTACTGTTCTTAAAATTGCAACTCTTATTGGATCTATTATATTTGGTTTTATTTTCTTAAAACCAAAAGCCTGTGTGCAGACTTTCATATAAGGCAGTCTTAATTATTTTGTTTAAGCTGCAGACCAGCTTAGGAACCTTATTCTGCATCACACCTCCCTTGTCATTATAGAGAGCATAGTAAATTACCAGCTATGGGATGCAATTATACCTGCCCTTGAATGTATCTGCAAACTTTCACCCTAATGAATTGCCCATGAATCTCTCTACTAGTAGAAAACTATTTATCAGGAATTTTTAGTAAGACGTGTTACTTTGTTTTTGCTGTAAATTAAATTGCTTTTTATTTTTTATTTTTTTTTAAAGGGCGAGGGGAAACTGAACAGGGAGAGTCTGATAACCGACGCATGTTCCGATATCCTGACAGTCACCAGCTGTTTGTTGGTAACCTGCCACATGATATTGATGAGAGTGAACTGAAAGAGTTTTTCATGAGTAAGTTAACAATGTATTTGAGTTTCNAATTCGCATGAAAGAAGAAATAGTCATGTATCAGTTAACAGCGAGGTAAAGGTACATATTATGAATGTGACTTTAGTATACAATAACAAAGTATTTTATGAAGCAAGCTTTTACAAGGAATCTACAATTTTGTGTAGGCTTTAGAATGTGTTTCAGGTTATAATGATATGCATGTTAGGTAAAAATTTCAATGTGGGTAGCACCAAAGGATAACATTTTGATGATCTACCTATTTTTGGTAGATCTAATCCAAACAATCCAAACAAATTTTAATTTTATATATTGCTTTGTTTATGTAACATTTTGCCCTGGGTTTTTTTTATGTTCTTTTGGACTACTGTGTACTTTGAACTTCCAATACAAATATATGTGTAAAAAAAAAAAAAAAAAAAAAACAATTTTTTTTTTTTGCTTTAAATTTTTCAGGTTATGGAAATGTGATGGAACTTCGTATTAATACCAAAGGTGTCGGTGGAAAGCTTCCCAACTTTGGTTTTGTCGTGTTTGATGATTGTGAACCTGTTCAGCGGATTTTGCTTGCTAAAGTAGGCTTTGAATTTAATTTTATTTAGTATCTGCCTTCAAAATAACAAGTCTTATTAATTGTATTAATAATTAAAATGCATAATGATGATGAGCTAATGATACATTGAAATTGTTCTCATTTTCTGTCGCTCTAGAAAACATTTTTATAGTTTGTATTTCTTTAACACACTCATTGTGTTTCCTACTTTTTAGCCAATAATGTTCCGTGGCGAAGTACGCCTGAATGTGGAAGAAAAGAAAACCAGAGCTGCTCGTGAAAGGGAAACTCGTGGCGCAGATGACCGTAGAGAGATACGCCGCAATGATCGTGGTGGTGGTGGACCTCGTGGAGTAATCAGTGGTGGTGGTATGATGCGTGATAGGGATGGAAGAGGCCCTCCTCCCAGAGGTGGCATGGCACAAAAGCTAAATACAGGAAGAGGAGCAGCAACCATGGAAGGGCGTTTCACTAGTCAACGCCGCTGAATATTTAGTAAAACCTGCAGTGGTACATTATTCGTCGTGTTTGCATTCTTGTTAATTTTTAGCTTTGGAATGTGACACAGCCTATTTTTTTTTTTCCATTATTTCTTTGATGTGAAAACATCTTTTTGTTTGCAATTTTCAATTGAGGTGAACTTTGTTTTTTGCAGTTTCTCAACAGAAAGTAAAGTGTTAATTTATACATCCCAAATTCTGAAAATAGAAGGACTGAAATGACCTATAGCACTGCAAGTAATTACAATGACATTGGAGGCCCATGTCCTAGTAAAGTTCTCAGTTGCATCTTGCAAGTATTATGGTTTCTTCACTGGAAACAAATGTAGTGCAATGCGTGCCTCCTAACCACTTAATCTTCTGTTATTGAAGGAACTAATACTAAGGCACTTGTCAAATACAAGAACAATCTCCTCTTATCACGGTTGTGAGAACCAAGAATAAAAGTTAAAAGATATGATGCCACCCTGGCGCCAACTATATCAAGTTTATTCTCTGGAATTAGTTTGCATTTTGAACTTACTCTGGTACTTCAAAAAGTACGAGCGGAAGTAGTCAAATGTTTCATACATGAAGAATTTTTTGCACTTGCCCATCTGAGATACAGAGATGGTGGTCCGCTCTGTGGACTCCACCCTGCCAAACTACCCTTTTTTTCCAGCTTTGTACAGTGACACAGAATTACAAATTGTACTCAATTGTATTTAGTTCTCTGGTAATGTAATAAGCATGATGGTGCCTTCTATGAACACATCATTCCAGTCCTTGCTGGTGATTTTGTACAGTGAATGATTTACTGTGCTGCAAAGCCAAACTGCTTCAGTACATTCAAGAATCATTGAAAAGCCTGCCTAACCAAACTGCAGTATCTGTACATCAGTAGAATTTCTTTTTTTTCTTTTTTTTTTTTTTTTCGTCTGCAGTTTTGTTTATAGTCCACCTTGACTATGTTGGTATTTATTTACCAATAGTGGGGGCTCCTCTGTGTGGGAAAGACAAATGGTTGTGTCTCTGTGTTTATATCTCTTACTGTAACTCAACAAAGTGCATATAAAGTGGATAATCTGTACTGGTACCCTGTGAATGTCCAGCTGAACATTTCTGTCGACCTATTAACATCCTTTTAAACCTGACCTGGAAGTAAAGGATGTACTTCTTGGAAGTGAACAGCAGCTCTTAATATATGCACTTTACAATCATAAACAGGGTCATTTTCTTAGCTAGTGGTTTATTTGTCCCAGCTTTATTTTACAGAGATCCTTAAAGTGGCATTTCCTGGAGTGCGCCATTTTGAGACAGCCACCTGCCTATAACCATACATTCCAGTAAACTAGAAATGTAGCAGAAGATACTAACCTGTGGTTCTCTGAAGGAGAGGGTTGCATACATTTGATGCTACCCCAAGAAGCGCAGGAACAAATCCTAATTCACAAAAGTGCACATGGAAGGAATGTGCTGCTTTCCACTTATGCAACTGTTTGCTGAGCCTCTTCTTAATCTAATGATTGTGCACAAACGAATTCTTTCCAGTACCCTAAGCAAAACCAGACCTTTACACTTGAGGTTTTCTGTTTTTGATAGCAAGTCTTGCACTATTTCATACATTTCTGGGACAGATTTCTAATAAGAATAAATATATATGTATTAGTATATATGTATATTTATGTCGGCAATCTGTTACCTGGAAGTATTACTGTACTTGAATCCCCTAGCATACAAAAATTGTGTACTGGCTTTCAACATCATTCCAATTGACCAGCGGCAGTTCTGCGTTAAGTTTCCTTTTTTTTTTTTTTTTTTTTTTTTTTTTTTTTTATTTTTTTCTTACAACAGGAAACCTAGTCAAATCCTGAACTGTAACAGCAGATGGAATGGGACGAAGTATAAGTGTGATAGACCATGCTAGAGGAGTATCGGAGCCATTAAGCTTTCAAGTTTGTTTTTTTTTTTTTTTAATACTTTGAATAAATCTTTATTCATCTGAAAAGTTTACCTGGTGATTGTTCACCTACTTTACTGTGTACATTTTAAGTGTTGTCTTAATATTTCAGTAACTGTACCTCATCCAACATGGCAGCAATTTCCACTTTCCACTATTGTGTTGGGCAGTTCATTAGTTCATTGTAATAACCTATCGTTGCACTTCTGTTTCAGCACAATTGGCGTATTATGATAACGTAGCTGTAGAAGACAATGGTGATTTACCATTTATTGCTGTAGTGTGTTTAACATTATGCCAGCAGAATCTAGTCTTCTGGTGTCTTTTTGTTTTTTAACTTCAGTTTTTCATATTTTGAATGTGTTGAAACTAAAACCTTCAACAATAAACTACTGATGTCTACAGCATGACTGATCTCCATATTTGCTTTTCGGGCTTTTATTGAAGATGTTCGATTCCCTTATGATTTTGCCTTTTTAATTACATAATTTACGACTCAAAAGAAAATTATAAATGAACATTTAAACCTTGTGGGTTCTGTTTAAAAGAACCATTCAAAGCTGTAAAAGATTATGCTAACTTAATATATAATTGCTATATAAAGTACTTTCTTAGGTTTCTTTGAAACCTAAAAATAAAAATTAGTGTTCAGTGACTATCTATTGTGAAAGTAAGTTTGTTAATTAACCCCCCAAAAAAATTGATAAGCTGCAAATTATGTATGGGTGCATGGGCTACTAATTTGAATGGTGAAAGGTAGGTAAAGTGTGGCTCTCCAGATGTTGAACTAGATGTCCCAGAATGCTTTTGTCAGGTATCAACGGTCTGTTGTTAAAGCATGCTGGGATGTGTAGTTTGACAACACCTGGAGAGCTGCGCAGTTGGTTGCCCATATGTAAATGTTTGGCCAACTGTAATTT
This sequence comes from Platyplectrum ornatum, assembly GCA_016617825.1. Taxonomy (NCBI): domain Eukaryota; kingdom Metazoa; phylum Chordata; class Amphibia; order Anura; family Limnodynastidae; genus Platyplectrum; species Platyplectrum ornatum. Next base: position 27,035 of record JABWIB010001934.1, on the reverse strand, counting down.
ACAGGAATAAAGATTCTTATAAAAATTATTTCTTTAATGTTTTAATGCACACTTCTTCCAACAATAAATGTTAGAGAATGACCCTTTGAAGGCTTGTGGAAAACCATTACACAATGAAATATGTACACACCTGAATGGCAAGTACACAAGAAAAAACTGGTAGTAAAAAAAATTACAATTATATGATATAGAAACATAGAAAGTGATGGCAGATAAAAGCCACATGGCCCATCCATTCTGCCCGATTGTGTATTTAGAACTATACCAACCCAAATGTAACCGCCATTTTGTTTGAGGCTCAGAATACCCTTATATTTATCCCAAGCATGCTTAAACTGTTCTGTAGTATTGGCCTCCACCACTTCTGATGGGAGGCTATTCCACTTATCCACTACCCTTTCAGTGAA
>JABWIB010001934.1:6732-24518 GCA_016617825.1 Platyplectrum ornatum | reverse complement strand
CGCAGAATAACTCCCTGGGTTTCTATGGTGGCCCACAGTTCCTCAGTTTTCTCCCCAGTAGTGTTTATTAAAGTTGTATTTATTCCTTCCTTCACATACATTAATACCCCTCCCCCAATTTTTCCGACCCTATCTTTCCTAAGTATTTTATACCCTGGTATGGCTAAGTCCCAGTCATTATTGCCATTGCACCACAACTGTTATGCCCATAATATCTAGGTTATCTCGTGTCATTATTGCCATTAGTTCTGGGTGCTTATTTCCTAAACTCCTAGTATTTGCGCACATAGCTCTGAGAGTTTTGTTTTTGTAAAGTATTATTATTATTATTATTTATTATTATTATTATTATTATCATTATTATGCCTGTGTTAGTGAGGTATGTACTTTTTCTTTATTGTTTTGTAAACGCTATCTACATGTGCGCAATTAATTTGTCCATTCATGTACCAGCATAACCTGTCCTCAAACATTATTTCTCCACACTATTTTTGTGGCTTTACAAGATTCTTGTTTTGAAGTACAGAGTTAAGTGCAAAATATGTTGACTATATAGCACTTTCTGAACAAAGTTATACTTTGTTTGTCAGAGTAATGTCTAATGCTGGCCATACACCCTGATGCATACTCCTGTTCGTCGCACATCACATATCTGAATCTTGCCTGCTGCAGACAAGATTCACATTTATTAGCTGGAGACTTCCTGTATCTGCCCCTCCCACCCTCTTCCTGCATCCTCCATTCTCTATATGATTGTAGTATGAGGGATCTTTATGTTGACACCTTCTGCTCCATCCCCAACCGCTCCTCACCCTCCCGACTTAAGGACCACTATCCTATGTATCTGTCGGGGAAAGATGGTCAGAGCAATTTTATATAAGGACAGATGAGATTTGAAATTGCATGGTTACATAAGATAAATCTTATGATTGTATGCACATCTCATATCCAAAAAAGACAAATCTTGTTTAGAGAGCTACTGGGGAGTTCAAGGGAAATCCTTAAGATAGATCTTGTCCAAGTTCATATCTTATGGATGTATGGCCGGCAAAAGAATTATTCAGTTGAAAAATTATTTTTTAGCTACCCACATTCCTTATTGCTAATCTGATATTTTTTTTAATTTGTGAATCTGTAGATCAGGCTTTTGTCCAACCTGCGGCCCTCCAGGTGTTGCAAAACTACAAGTCCCATCATGCTTTAACTGCTTAGACAGTTTATTCCTGACAAAGCATGCTGGGACTTGTAGTTTTGCAACACCTGGAGGGCCGCAGGTTGGATAAGCCTGCTGCAGATGGTCTTTACATCTACTGTTTGCTCAATCATCAATGAGTAATTTCTTTATGACCATGTTGACCCAGGATTCTATGGACTATATTGTCTTGCATAGTTCTAGACAGTTTTCCTCACATGTTGTCATGCATATTTCGTGGTTGTGGTATTGCTGTAATAGTAATCGTCATATTCCACATTATCTGACATAATCCATTATGTGCTCATTATAGAACTTGTACTGTTTAGAATTTCTCATTCTCCAGTACAGTGCACCTATGATGATTTCCTAGGGTGCAAGCTATGTACTGTGCAAAAGTTTTGGGAAGTATTGGGGAAAAAAAAATACTACAAAGTAAGAATGCTTCCAAAAAAAAAAAGGTGTTAATAGTTTACTTTTATCAAATGAAATGTAACATAAAATGGACAGAAGAGAAATGTAGCTCAAATCAATATTTCATGTGCCCTTTCCCTTCAAATCAGCATAAATTCATCTAGGTACACTTGCACAAAGCCAATGTTATAAAGAACTATTCTCTATCCCAGAGGTGGACAATCTGGCTCTCCAGATGCTTTTAAACTACACATCCCAGCATGCTTTGTCCGGTATCAACTGTTAAAGCATGCTGTAGTTTCAAAACATCTGGAGAGCTGCAAGCTCCCTGTCCCTGATCTATCCCATTCACACTGCTCACTGGGTCATCACTCGGAACAGGCTCTCTACAAATAAAAAGGTTATTGACCTAGTGGTTGGTCCTAATACGATTGAAGGGTTTTACCTGGGTCTGAGCATGTTGCCTCCCAGTGAATGGTGTTACTTGGTGTTTTGAACATTGGTTTCAAAGACAGGAGCTTATTGGAGATATTAGTGCAGGTTCCCAGGGCACCCCTCGGTGCAGTGTGAACGGGGCTTACCCCGAAATTACCCATGTCCAACGTGCATTGTGAATGTCTGTTTGTGACACAGCAATATCTCTGCTTCAAATTCCTGAGATATTGCTGGGCCGCAATACATGATATTTATGAAAAAGGAGTCCTGGATGCCCCCCACAGCACACTGATTTCAACATAATCTGGGATTACATAAAGAAACTAGGATTTGAGCAAGCCTACATCCCCAGAAGATCTGGGGTCTCTCAAGATGTTTCCAGTATCCACCCTGCTGAGTTCCTTCAAAAACTGTTTAAGTGTACCCTGAAGAATTGGGGCTGTTTTGAAGGCAGAAGGTAGACATACCAAATATTTATTTGATTTAAATTTCTGGATTCTAGATTTTATACTTTGAATAATATAAACCTCACTGTGTGATTTTATATACTCTTATGTCCCTTTTTATTTTTCAGGTTTCATGTTGACAATTATGTTCTTGGTAAATTAGGTAAGACATGAGTCAGTTTTAAGGACTGATCATTTTGATAGCTTTTCTGTAGCTTTGACTAGATCCACGGTTCTCAAACTGTGCATGGGGTCGCGACTTCCTCACAGAGACCATCGTCCAGCTGCAGGCGCGAAGCTATGGGACCGGTAGTGCCATTGTGATACATGCGTACAGTAGGTGATTGGCGGCACGCGTCTGCCTAGACTGCTGCACTGAACTAGTTCCATCTTCACATTCATTTATCACATAGGATTGCCAGTTATCATGATTCTCAAATAATGCAGTGTCCAAAGGTTTAAAGGGGATCTTTCAGCCCTTTTTAACCCCCAAATTAACCTCAAGAAGCTATATAGTTTGGTACAAAACATATACTTACCACTGTTTAAAGTGATAATCTGGTTACCCGATCTTTTAAAGAAAGTAAGTGATTTATAAATATTTAGGGGCATTGCTTGGCGTTAACTTGCTGGGGTCTTGGAAAAATTTGTCAGATGGGGTTCGGGAGCCAAATAGTTTGAGAACCCCTGACCTAGATACATTTTAATACAAAAACAAAACAAGACAAGTTGTGGTAGTAGTCAAAGTTTGTTATTGTGTAAGGAGAGTTTGTTATTTGTGGGTGCACCAAATTTATCAAAATACATTTTATGTGATCCATCGTTTTTTAGGTATTTCTAGAAACAGAATCCTTCCGTACCTTTATTTTAAATGTGCTACCTCTAGCACTTTCTATACTCCTTTCTATTTCCATTTGCCTCAAATGTCACACTTCTACTTTATGGCTTAATGTCAACAGACTGATAGTCATAATGGCCTTGTACAAGCTCAGGCAATCATTTGGCCATATTAGCATGCTGGTCCAACACATGTGCCCAGCTGCACCTTTGTACTGGAATGAAGGCCCAAGACAAACAAAACATTTATTTTTCCCTCTCCTCCCCATGACAGCACACTCTTGGGTTGGACTCCACCTCCGGGCCAGGACAGGCAACCATGTAGACACCGGTAGTATAAGTACCTCCTTCCTCAAGTGTCTTTTTTGTTTCCTGTGCAGAGCCAGGAGAGGAGCCTAGGAGTGTGCCTTACCTTAATGGCACGCATTGTTATGTAGTAAACAGCCTAGAATGAATGTTCCAGTATGTAGATTACCTCATACAAAGAAAAAAAGAAAGGTTTAGAGAATAATTAATACATATTTAACCATAACCATAAACATACAATAAACAAATTAATATATATAAAAAATCAGTAATAGGCACTCGTACCCCAAACGGTGGTGACAGGTAGTGACAAGCAGGGACGGACAATGAAGCAGCTCCCGGGATAGCTGGATGGTATAAACGCCGAACAGACACTGCAGGGCATGAGCTGGTCAGTCCACACGTGGGGTGAGAAGCAGAGCGAGGCTGTGAACTTTCTCTGACGCGTTTCGGGGAAACTCCTCCCCTTAGAGTCATCGCTTCCCCAAGACAGGTCAGAAAGAAGGTTTCCTTTCGCACCTGGTAGAGCATCAGACTACAAAGAAGCATGAGCTTATAATTCCTTTCGGCAACAAACAGGACAGGATCCCAAGTTTGGGAGACAGTTCCCTAAAAGACGCAGGTTATTGTCAAAGTTCCACGTCAGGAGAGGCAGCAAGGGGTGTACTCCATATTTTTCATTGTCCGCAAAACATCGGGAGACTTCAAGGCGATACTGAACTTTCAAGATGGAGTCCATCAAATCAGTGACGGCGTCTCTCCAACTGGGCGTGTTTCTGTCGACGAACAATCTCAAAGATGCCTATCTGCATATACCAATCCACAGAGCGCATCAGAAATTCCTGAGGTTCTACATCATGGGTGGTCACTATCAGTTCAGGGCATTACCTTTCGGCCTGTCAACATCTCCGAGAGTGTTCACAAAGCTGCTGGTCACTCTCATTGCAAACATAAGGCTGCAAGGAGTTTGGCCCTATTTGGACGACATCCTGGTAGCAGCGGTTACTCTCGAACAGGCCGTGCAACATACAAGGCTAGTGATGTATGAACTACAGAGGCACATTTGGATCATAAACCAACACAAAAGCATGTAAGCTCCATCACTACAAGTCAAGTACTTAGGAGCAATTTTGGATACTGCAGTCATGTTTCTGACACCAAATAGGAAAACAAAGTTAATAAAAGCATGCAAAAGATTAGCTTGCAAAGCACGCAACACTGCAAGAAGCTGCATGGAAGTGCTAGGACTCATGCCGCCGCAATAGATATGGTGACCTGGGCACGCCTACATATGAGGCATCTCAAGGAAACCCCCCTGACCCAGTGGGACAAGGTAAATCTGGAACAACAGGTGATATTATCCCAGGCGGCAAGAAGAGAGTTGCGCTGGTGGATAAAGCCAGCTTCGCTGGGAAAAGGCAAAGATTTAGCTTTGTATCCTCAAGTGGTCTTGACAACAGACGCAAGTACCACAGACTGGGGAGCGGTATTAGAAGATCAGTTCGCTCAAGGACTGTGGCCAGATCATCTCAAAAAAGCACACTCGAATGTAAGGGAGATGGCGGCAGTTCGAGAGGCAAGTTGTCACTTTCAAAATGCTATACCAGATCAGTCCTGATCAGTCCTGGTAAGGTCAGACAACCAGACAGTTGTAGCCTTTATAAATCACCAAGGTTGCACAAAAAGTTGGAGCCTGATGGTGGAGGCACAAAAGCTTCTGTTATGGGCGGAAAACAACCTGCACAGTCTGGCAGCCGTATACATTGCAAGGAAGCAGAACATCTAGGCAAATCGCCTCAGTCAACATATGCTCCACCCAGGGGAGTGGGAGCTCAATCCTCGGGCATTCAAAATGATTACCACCAGATGGGGTATTCCAGATATAGACCTGATGGCGACACTCTACAACCGGAAGGTGACAACGTGACAAGGACCTTGACAAAGCCTAAGCGGGTGAAACGTACGTAGGGTTACTAGTACCCTATGCCACAAAGCTAATAACATAATATCTGTACCTCTAAGACGAGTGCTGAATAGATATAAATAAACTTTGACTTCTGAGCAGGATNAATGGAGGGATCGGATGAGAACGCTCGCTACGGGTGATAGCGGCATAAACTGCTACAAGCAGGGCTTGTGCAGAGCTGTACAAGATAAATCACAGAGATAGGCAAGATATATGTAAGGCTGGGTCAAATAACCCATAGATCATAACAAGCACACCCAGCTCCTGGATAAGCGAGTCCCTTTAGAGACTGCCNAGAGATGTAATACTGTCCAGAGTTTTAAAGAGACAGTACGGCAGCATGTGGAATGAGTGACAGAAGTTAAATAATACCAGTACCTTGGGACTAATAATAAAATTTAAAACAATTAATAGAAATAATAATTATTATAAATGAAGGAATACCCAAGGCTGAATGTTAGTAGAAATATATAGTCCAATTTCAGCACATTACTGAATTCTGGTACTTGGAATGGAGCAATAAGTGGCAGGGGTATTATATTATTTTAATCTTTTTCCTTATCTTTTTCTATATTTTAACTATAATTCACCTTTTTAACTGTGTATCAAATAAAAGTTGAGCTTTTAGTATTAAATATAAATATAGTGGACGGTCTGAGTAGAGTCTGCTCCCAAAGGAATACCACTTTTTGTTTTTTCTTTTTCTTTCAAGTACTGTTCAAGGTACCTAGAACCCCAAGCGTACGCCGCGGGACTTCCAACTGTCGTACATTTTCCTATACCGATGATACCTCAGATATTGAGGAAACTAACGATGGAGACCACTACTTTCATCATAATTATGCCATACTGGCCAAGAAGGTCGTGGTTCCCTCAACTTCTATAGATGACGCTGGACGGATTGTGGTTCCTACCAGTCTGGCCGCAACTGCTCACACAAGCAGGTATCAATCATCCCAGCCAGAAATGCTTCAAATTGACGGCCTGAAAGTTGAAAAGTTTCATTTAACACAACAGGGTTTTTCAGATGAGGTGATTGGAACCCTCCTTAAAGACCGTAAAGTGTATACTTCAAAGACTTATTACCACATTTGGAAAATATATGTCAACTGGTGTNAAGTGAACAACCGGTTGCATACGGACGGAAATTCAGAAAATCTTGGATTTCTTGCAGAGAGGTATGAACATGGGTTTGGCCGCAAGTTCACTGAAAGTCCAAGTATCAGCCCTGAGCACAATGATGGACGTCAAACTTTCTGACAATAAATATATACTTAGGTTCCTACAAGCAGCCAATAAAATAAGACCGGGATTCAGAAATCCTCTAGCTCCTTGGGACCTGAATTTAGTCCTGGACACCTTCACGTTACCTCCCTTTGAGCCCCTATCAGAAATCATCTTAAAATGCTATCTTTAAAAGTGTCATTCCATATCCGAGTTATGCAAGGCAGCGTGTTGGTCCTCGGTACACTATTGCATAGATGTACAGACATCAGCAGAGGCAAGCTTTGGACGTCTAGTCCTTAACGTAGTAGTTTAGATGAGGATAGTGAACTTCTCTACAGTATTTTTTGTTAACTTTCCCATCACATAGGGGGCATTCCTTGGGTATGACCCAAGAGTGTGCTGTCATGCGGAGGAGAAGGAAGCGAGGAATTATACCTAATTAGTTAATGTAGTTTCCTCTACTCTCCCATGACAGCACACATGTTTTCCCTGTGTTATTAATGAATGAGTTGAAATTTTTCAGCTTGGGAAAGTAGAAGACACTGGAGGAAGGAGGAAAGAGGTACTTATACTACCGGTGTCTTCATGGTTTCCTGTCCTGGCCTGGAGGTGGAGTCTAACCCAGGAGTGTGCTGTCATGGGAGAGTCGAGGAAACTACATTAACAGGTATAATACCTCGCTTTTTGTCCAAAGCAACCAATCAGATTCTAGCTGACGTTCTCTAATATAATATATATATATGAAAATATAAAAAAAAAAAAAAATGTAACCCGCAGAGCTGATAAAAAAAAAAAAAAAAAAAAAATATATATATATATATATATATATATGAGAACTGTCAGCTAATTTGTTGCTATGGGCAACAGCGTCACTTTTCCATTCCTGTAGTTTAGCAAGTATAGGCTCAGGTGTAGAATATTATGTTTTTTTCAAGAATCACCCATTACATATTTGTTTTTGAACAAATGTAGTGCCTAAGTTTGCCTAGCCTTGTTGTAACCAACCCATGCTAAATATGTTCAACAGACCATATACAGTATATGATTGAAGGCAACTCCTGGCTGCAGTTTGATGGGTTTGGTATCCCAAGCACATTGTGGTGAGAGAGATGTATTCTCTATGAGCTAGATGCATGTATACATTATGTTTCATCTTCAGATATAGGGCAGTGGTAACCCACCTTTTGGACCCATACTTGAGTTTGAGGGTACCATATGAGATAAATAGCCTCTATGAACAATATTTAAAAACATCTTAGTATAATAGCAGATATGGTAAGCATGAGTATTTTCATTGAAATTTTTAATTTACAGTTTAATTTGTGTTGATTATTTAAAAATGTTCCTGTATATTTGTATTTTATATGTTGTTTAATGCTCCATGGCAACAGCATGAGCATTTGGCTTTAAACTTACTTTAGAGGAATCGATGAATAGACACCAATCCTCTGTTTTGTACTTTTTGCCAAGCTCTACCATGACAGACTTGACATTTGGCAAAAGGCAGGTTTGTCTTCAAAGTCAGAAGTCAATACTAGCTTTGTTGTCTTCTTGCATTGCAGGTTTCATTGCTCCATTCATATTTTCCACATTTAAGATTGTCTAGAGCCATAAGAACAGGTATTGCTTTACTGTGCAAGTATAAGCCTCACAGCAGATGATCACAGCGTTTTTTTACTCAGAGCTTATAACCCAAATGTTTGTCTAGCCAAAGTAGCAGTCTCTGCAGTCACTGACATTGCACAGACATAAAAGTCATAGTACAAAAGTTGAGTCAAAAGCTTTTTCTGTTGTTTGAAAGTCAACTTGCCACCAGGGATTTAGGCTACTAGGCTTTGCAGCAGTGAAACACATTGTTCACTTGTATTTCAGAAGCCATATGAAATGTTCCATAATTAAGCGCACCGATCGCCGTACCATGTGACACATTTGCAAAGAGGACTCATTTTAACTCATATAATGCAATAATGGCTGTTTTAGTGGGCATAGCTACAATCGGCAGAGGAGATACGTACAGTACATCGGAAAGTATTCACTGTGCTTCATTATTTATGTTATACAAGAATGGAATAAATGATTTTTTCCCCTCAGAATTCTGAAATTAATACTCCATAATGACATCTATTCAAATAGCTCATATTGTGTCCAAACAGTTACCACAGCCCTATGTTTCGAAGAAGAATACAGCACTTTCTGTCTCAGTCAGATGAATTTCTTTCCCTCCTGAAGCTACTTCCACGGAAATGTCGGATGAAAAGTTATATAATATAGCCTGTTTTCTGTTTGTAAGTAATTGATAATTGTTACACTCAAATGGGATATATCTTGTTATAAAGCCTCAAGTAAATCCTTTCATGATTCCACCATTTGGTTAATTTTAATTCCGGATGAAATTCACTGAAACAATAATTCATCTTGCTATACAAAAAAAATAGAATTTCTTAAATCAAGGTGTTCTTACAAGGTTCTTCTCTTGAGGTGAGGACGTTTCTTATTTTTTATCTTTGCAGGTGTACCGATCCCATCTCCTTTTCAGGGTAGATATTCACCCTGAAAAGACAAAGTGGATAAAACAGTGCAACCCCCTTTTTAACCTTCCTACATATTAAATAAAGCTATGCTTAAATTGATCTCCTTTTGGGTAGTTTGCATATCTCCATATATTTATTCCATAACTACTCTCCACAGATAATACCAGGAATTCACTGGACTACCAAACAGATGACATTAAAGCTACTACTTTTATTTAAAAAAGTATTCTTACATAAAAATTACAAATAAAATGGAAAAACGCATAAATGGAAAAAAAAACAAATCATATACACCTGAAATGTAGTATACAAAACAATTCTGCGATGTAACAGTGCACTAGCAGCGATGGTCTGCTGCTAGGACAATATTACAAGATTTATTCACTCACCGTTAAATCTGTTTAGGGTTGCCTAAAAGTCCGGTAGGGCAGCTAAATCTCAAGCTGGCCATACACTATAAGATAAATTGTTCCAATCTAAAGATTTTTTCAAGAGTGGGCTAAACCATGTTGAATTGCAGGGGAGGCAAATTGAATTAATTACAATCAGTATTGCAGGTGAGAGATGATTTTTCCTAGCCCTAAGTCTAATAACATTGTAACAGTAACACTGATCATTATCTGTGTGCAACATGCAACAATAAAGTATTCTCCCTGCATGCAAACACTGACATTCTTTTTACCTTCCCTGCAATTCAACATGGTTTTAACCACTCTTGAAAAAATCTTTTGATTGGAACAATTTATCTTAGTGTATGGCCAGCTATAGAGGAGAGTTTCACTGGCAGAAGTAAAGAGGAGGGAAAAAGGGGACACCCTTCCCTGTATCTTTTGGGATACAAGATTAAGCACAAATTGGTATTTGTAACATGTCACAGATCCACATTTACAATCTTCACTATTTACCATTGAATTCACTTTGATCAAGATTTTAAAACAGAAGATCCAAGCTATAGACATATTATTTTACTTGGCATATTGGCCAGGTGGTCCAACTTTTAACATTTCTCATAGACCCTCTCTGCCCTAGAAAGAGTGATGCATAAAATAAATCCAAACAAAGGGAAAACAGTTTAGCATCCTGTTAGTATTTCAAAATACATTTTTCTTTTGTTGTATTTACATATTTCATTTCCAATTAGATACGTGCTTTTGTGTTCTAGGATGTATTAAATAAATAATAGCCATAATCAGATTGGTTGTTATGAGTCACATTGCCACTTCTCCTTTGCAGAAGCTTTATTAAATGTACCCTGGTTTCTGGAAGCTAAGTTCACTGGTCTTGTAAGGTAATTAATTACCTGCCTACACTGCTCTTATATAGGTAAAGAAGGAGAAAGATGTTATATTGGGCTTTATTTACTAAAATAAATCCTGCTGTCACTATTTCCCTTAGTTAGGCTGTCATCTTTTTAAATGGTATAGAAATAGTTGTCCCTCAAAATTACATGAAGTTCCGGCACAAACTCTTTTATCTAGTTTATCTTCTCCGATTTCTATAGCCACTAGAATACTCATTGGTGTTTTCATTAGGCTTTTTTTTTTTTTACTAAATATTTATTAATTCCAGTGTCATATGCAAGCATTTGTCTAACAGCTCTTAGGGGGTGGAAAAATAAAATCTATGAGGAGGCTGCAGGAATTCTTATAATAATGCCATATTCAGGTTGTTGTTATTTTCTATAACAGGCCATCTGGGGGACACTGCTACCTTGGGTTGGCACTGTTGCTGTGGAGCTAAAATGTGCAGGGGAGGTAAAATGAATGTCCGTGTTTGCATGCAGGGAGAATACTTTATTTTTGCAGATACTGACCAGCGTTAGTGTTACCGTGTTATTAGACTTGTGCTAGGAAATATCATCTCTCACCTGTAATACTGATTGCAACTAATTAAACTTAATTCTCCTGTAATTCAACATGGTTTTGCCCACTCTTGAAAAATCTTTCGATTTGAACAATTTATCTTACCGTGTGTATCTAGCTTAAAGCTGGTCGATTGGAACAATTTATTGCATAGTATTTAACCTGCTTTAATCATAACATTTCAAATTTCCTTTAAAAAGAATCAAATGAACCATATAAAATGGCATGGCATATAAAATTCACATGGCAATAAGCATTATTCTTAATCATAATGCATTTATAAGAATTATAAATGCATTATGATTCAGATTATGTCTTGTGCGTATTGCCATGTGTTTCATATAGTGGTATATAAACCCGTTTTGCTAGAAATGCTAATAACAAGAATGGTAGTAAGCACGGTGTTTGCCTCCATGGACTCAGTGAAGGTGTGCTTATTGTCCAATCACTCTTTGGAGGGGTGGAGTTCTTACACAGTTGCATTGATTCAGCCTTCATCAGTCAGTGATGCTTGAAGGTACCATTGATGTAGTGCAAATGATGCTCATGATGCTTTTTCTGCTGCAGGGGAGACAATCTGCTCATTAGCTCTCTTCTGCTTTCCCATGCCCTTGTGCTCTGTTATTACACATCCAGCTCATGGCTTCTATATTTACCAGTGTTCGTATCCTACAGAGGGCAAACTATGGAATTGTAAAATGCAGCACTAACACCTGGAGCAGAGGCTACTATATGGGACTGGGATATAGAAGGTGAGAACTAAACATGGGTAACTGCATAAATTTGCTCTATGCTTTTTTTTTTTATCTGGATCCAGTCATAGTAAAAGATCATGGTGTATATGTGTTATTGTTATCAGTAAAAATAAAAGTAACTAAAATGTTCACTCTCACTTGGGGTACAGTATAGAGATTAATAATATAGAAAGGAGTATGTACAAATATATTATTTAATATACTGTTTTAAATTGTTTGCATTTCTACAGACATTTAGTTTTGTTTATCTACCTTTATGGTTTCTGTACAAATGAATTGCACCTGATATCATGTCCTTTACTGTCCTTATTTGAATGTGTAGCTGAAGTTAAAGAAAAGAATATAGTGTTTCTGATGCTGGGATCTAAATATGCTGTATATGCTGTTATACATTTTACAGTTTACAGACATCATACTAAGAACTATAAATATATGGTTATTTAACAGCAAGAGATTCCTACACTGTAATAGTTTTATTCTGCCATGCACAAAATAAACTGGCTCTAAATATGTTAATCACAGTTTTTTTGTGATCATTTCTAAAAGTGTTTACTATATTGGCTAAAATTATTTTGATTAAATGTTACATATGTAATGGTTATGGTAAAATAGAGACGTAAAAAAAATAAACAAAAATTCGATATTGTAGTTGGCAATGGGTCTGATCTGTTGTCATGTGTCAGTGGGAAAGTATAACGTTGCAAAATATGGGCTTTACACTTTTTGGTTGGTTTTCTATGTTTTTAAATGTTTTATTTAGCACTAAAAATACTGCACCTATAACCTTCAAAAATGTGTGCTTTAAAACTGTACACATGTGTTTGTATGTCAATTGGTTTTGTTAAAGTGTTAAGCGTGTTCGGTTATATTTTCTATAGAACACTGTTACAATATGTAGCATTTATAACAACAAATGACATTTTCAGCACGATCTGATATATATATATATATATATATATATATATATATATATATATATATAAAATGATATTATAACATAAGGATTTTAATCTTATTTATATAATAAGTTATATTTTAGTAGATTATATGACTACCTGAAAGACCAACACAGTCAGTTTAACAGTTTTTTTTTTAAGTCCATGTAAAGTGCATGATCTATACAATAGATACTGTGCATACTGCTGACATTTCTCTGGTGCTTTGTTTTGTGTAACACTGCTTTGTCTTTCAGATTAAGGATAATAATGTTTATTGCAGCAGCAGTTTCCCTTCACACTCCAATAGTTTTAAGTGATGATTGCAGAGCTGTAGAAAAGGCAAGGCCTTTCCATATGGCAACCCATTTATTTACAGCCCTGTCTGCCATCTATGTTATTTTCCTTAGCTTTTACCAGATTATACCATTCCTATCTCAACCACTGTCCTTTACTTTTGAAGGGACATTGTTCATTATTGCTATGTAGGCAAAAAAAACAGAAATGAAATCTAGAAACAGCAGTCTTCTTGTATCAAGCATGTGTCAAGCATACAAGCATGCCTAAAATAAAATAGTATAGGGCATGACGACAGTATTGGAAGGGTATAAAAAAATTATTTACTAACCTGCAGAAAAGGAAAAGTGGAGATGATGCTCATAGCAATCAATAAGATTATAGCTGAAATTCTCTAGTATTTAATAGGAAAGTGAAACCTCATGAACAATTCTCTAGCAATCTTTTTCAATCCACAGATTTTTAAATATAACCCTAAACCTTCTTCCTACAAAAGTTTAAGTGCAGCTGACACGTTTGTAATCCAATAAATAGCCACAATGATAGGAACAAGCTCACTTTATCTTTTATGTGATGATCTGCTTCATACAAAGCAGGCCAGCGCATAAAGGTTTCCCCCTGCCTACAGCATGGGGTTTATGCATGTAAATGTTGAATCTTGGCCCCTTGCACGATTCCAGCACGTACGAAACTTAAGTTTGGTATGCACTGGAAACGTACTAGTTTCCTCTGGTACACGCATGCGCTGAATTTACAAGTAACATCATTTGCCAATCATTTACACAGTGAACTTGCATAAATCTGGATCTGGTCCTGAGTGAGGACATATTTTGCCATTTAGGGAAGGTTTAAGAGAAAAGTCTGCCCTTCACTCATGACCGCATCCTTTGGTGTGTTGTTTAGTCATTAATAGTTTTAACAATATTAAGGCATTTTGGGATATAGAAGGTGAGAACTAAACATGGGTAACTGCATAAATTCGCTCTATGCTTTTTTTTTTTAATCTGGATAATTTTTTTATCTGTATTATTGTTATCAGTAAAAACAAAAGTAACTAAAAATGCTCATTATCACCTGGAGTACAGTATAGAGATTAATAATATAGAAAGGAGTAAGTAGTATGTACAAATATATATTTTTTAATATACTGTTTTAAATTGTTTGCATTTCTACACACATTTAGTTTTGTTTATCTACCTTTATGGTTTGTGTACAAAGGAACTGCATCTGAGATAATGTCCTCTACTGTCCTTATTTGAATGTGTAGCTGAAGTTAAAGAAATTAATATAGAGTTTTTGATGCTGAGAAATAAACATTTATATGCTGTTTTTATATGTAAACATTTTACAGTTTTTAGACATCGTACTAATAACTATAAATATATGGTTATTTAACAGCAAGAGATTCCTACACTGTAATAGCTTTAATGGGCCAGGATTCAACATGCATGAACCCCCTCGCTGTAGGCAGGGGGACAACCTTTATGCACTGATCTTCTTTATATGAAGCAGATTATCACATAAAAGATAAAGTAGGCTTGTTCCTATCATTGTGGCTATTTATTGGACATGCATAGTATGAAACTAAATTGAAATAAAAATTGAAATTGATATTGTTGCAGGTCTACATCAGTTATACCTATTTGTCATTTAAAAGAAACTAAATGCATCATGAATTATTAATTTTGTTTTATATATGGAGAAAAATTGGGGTGTAGGTTTCCTTTTATTGTAGCATTATTATTGATAATATACTGCTAATTCAAAACAGTAAGTAACCCAAATTTATGACTTAACTGGAATGTGAATACACAATATCAGTAGGAAATATTGTTTTGTCATGAAACTATTTTTGAAATAAATTATTAGGTATCAAAATAAACATGATCAATCATTGCAGTGTAAATGTAAAAATCTCTTTAAAATTAATGTTTTCGCAATACAGCGCCTTATCTTGTTGTGCCTTCTGTTCCTGAAACTTGATTTATGGTACTCGTTCTGCACCATGATTTCAGTCATTATTGAAACAAAGGCTTTGTGCAGCAGTTAAACCGGAATGTGAACATCATAGAACATGCCATTGAAATAGTAGGAGGAAAGCAAATCCTTTTAAGGTGACCTTAGCTGTTATGTTTTAGTATTATTTGAGATATTTTTTTGAAATAGTATCTAAATATATTTACTAAATAATATCTTGGAGGAGAGTGGTAGTAATGATGATCTTTTTTGTTCATATTAGAACATTTTTTTTAATTTATTTTAATATATATTATTAGTTTAAATATCTATTTTGCTGAATAGTCTACCCTTGTGTTATTAACTTATACAAGCAAATTGCCCCCCTTTTTGATTTTGTTTATTGTACTTAGATGGGTATGTGCGTAGCACCACCACCTAATATTTGTAACTATTAAGTATAATATAATTTAAGCAGATAAAATCTCATAGCAAGATTGCAACCAAGTCTTTTGGATATATAACTTACTAGCAAAAATATAAACCTGTCAAAATGTCACCAAACAAAGGACAGGACACAGCAATAAGGTAGCCGCCAATGGGTGTAATTTAGCTGTCTCACTTAACATCCATAGCATTGGCTCTGAGTTAAACATGACTGAATTACCAGTACAGACAGAGCACACTGGCAGCTACCACTATGTTCTGTCCCCCACAGCCTGTATGCCCTGTTCCCTTGCAGNCACATCAATCTTTCCTCCTACTAGCATAGAGGTAGCAGGTGGACATTGCCTTTAGATATTGTGAGCGGGAAGGGATTTTGAAGCAGATATTTCACACCAACTACATAGTTCAGGTGCAACTGACCTCAGTCAGGTTTATTAAGTAAGAATTAACAGAACAAAATTACAAATTACCTGTCCGCAGCAAAAAGTGAATATTTCCTCAGCAACCATGGGTATCAACTGGGGCTCGTGTATAGGGAAGGAGTAGATCCACTCCGGAAGAGTGGGAAATTGTAAACTTCACGGCGAACCAAGAGAAAAATTTTGTTGACATGCAGTGACCCAAGAAATTTGCATGTGACTAGGATACTGTGGGAAGGTATCGCTACTTGTACGGTGTTACACTATTTCCATCTTTTCTGTAGATGAGTAGTTTTGTAGTACAAGAGATCAGAGAATTCGGTCCTTTTTTGATGGGCTAGCCACAACAATGTGAGTAGGATTACTGAATGCGTGGGTGGAAAGTATGACAGTATATGCACTGTACTTCTTTGTTTCAAACTGTGATTTCGGTCGAAATCCCTTGTGAGAGCTGTGGATGGCCAAAAGGAGCAGAGGACTGGAGGCTTGAGAGACATCCATTTGTGAGTGGATTTTTTTTATTCTTCACTAATAATTGAAACAGGATTAATCTCTACATGTTTCTTTTTATTTATTTAAGAGATAGACTGTAGAGAGGACTGTTGTATAAATTGTTTGGTTCAGCCTTATCTTAGAAGAGAAGAGGACATCATTAGACTGTGGTCTGAACCTCTCTGGAGAGTTATTGTGGGAGGAGCTTTTTCACTGTTCTGGATATTGGGATTTTTGTTGGTATTTTGAATGGAAATGTTTATATCAAGAAGTCTGTATGTTAAAGGTAGCGCCATTGGATCGCATGTAATTATTTACTTTGTTCTTCTATGTTGATTGGTGTGGTTCTTGGTGCTTTGCTCTCTTGGCGTAGATGAGCAGTCCGGTTTCAGTTGAATCTTTCTGCGAAATACCCATTTAACTGTTGAATTTTGAACTGTCTTATGGTCAAGAACCTTGTGTGGGTCTTCCATATTATTGTGATATGCATGCAACAATTTATACAAATTGTGTAGTGTATCAACCTGTTACTGCCGTTAAATAGTTCCAAACCATTCTATGCTGTACTAATTCCTTTTGTATATGCCTAAGTGATCAAATTTGGGACTAATGAATTATATCAATATGACACACTTCTTGTGTTCATACTGCACATGAACATAAGGGAGAGGGTTTGCAATCTTCCTTAATATTGTCATTAGAGATGTTTGCTAACAATTCTTTTTCTAACACTGGATATATTTGAGTGATCCTTCTTAGTGCATCTTCACATATTCAATTTTTTGTAAAACCTGAAGATTTTATGTTGGTATCAATTTGTTTTGAACCACAATTTTCATTTTTATCAGTTACTTCAGACATACATGTATTGGGACGGACAGTGTTAGTGTGGGGACTATCTGATCCCTCTCTCACATATGGGGGAGGGAATGTGCTAACCAGATAACACTATGCATGAGGGAAGAGCTTGGGGCAGGGGCAGAGCTTATTGGCAGTGAGGGGCAGAGCATAGCAGCCACTATTCTTCGATTCCTCGCAGCCTCTAACAACTTTCTCACCACATTGATTTATGTGTCTTCATGGGGACAATAGCAAACTACTGCAGGGTACGACTGGAGTCTAATGTACATGCCTATACAGCTAGGAGTAATTTATGTTTTTCATATATATATATATATATATATATATATATATATATATATCCAAGCGGGGCTGTATATGGGGGTATGCCATACTGGCACATCCTCCCACTGATGTAATTGAAATACT
>JABWIB010001933.1:54077-67622 GCA_016617825.1 Platyplectrum ornatum | reverse complement strand
TCACAGCCATGTGGTTGGGGGGAAGGGAGATGCCTTACAAAATACTGTATACTATAATACTACTACTACTACTACTACTAATAATAATAATAATAATAATATCATATTGTATAATCTTCATCAGCTTACATGATTTTATCATTAATAAATATTCAGGAAGCACACTTTCTTGTTCCCATACATATAGATTTTCCTTTAAATTCACCATTCAAGTTTGCCATATTCATGGGAGTTATTGTCAGCCATCTGAGGGTAAAGGGAATTAATAATAAATCTGAATGACATGTCCTGAAACAGGGTCAAGAGACATTGGGTCTGGTGTCTACTTGCATCTTCCATAGAGCAGCAAAAATATGGAGACCCTAAGGATGCCTTGAACTGAAAAAGTTTGGTAACCACTGGTTTAATACCTAGCTCCACAGTGCCTCATTCAAGTCAGCATAACCCTGTTATTATCTTACGATTGAAATAAATTTAATCATAATAAATCATTTATCATGTGGTGAATAAATTTACAAATGGATAGTAAAATTTACCATAAGAGAAACATAATGACTAAGATAAATAGGTTGGTTGCTGTCTTGTCAGTTTGCTTTGTTTCAATCCAAATCACAAAAAATTAACAATTTAGATTTAAAGCGAAATGTTTTATTTTTATTTAAACTTAATAACATTTTTTCAATATGACATTCATAGTCCTGTATTATCTACATAAAATCTGCCAAGCATGTTATATATTGCTCCTCAGAAGAGGACACATTTACAAGAATAGTCGTGACAAGACTGCAAGATTTTTAGGGTATATTATTTTGGAAAACAAATTTCAATTAGAAATAATATGCAAACCATTTGTCAGTGTGAGAGCAAACACAAAGATGCTTTTCCTGGAACAGAATGCTCAGTGATGATCACAGCTAAGATCAAACATGTTCTCTAAATATACTGGGCAGACATTTTTGTACACTAACTGAATCAGACGGCTTAAAACCACAAGGCATTCTAAATATGTGGGAGATGTATAACGGATGTTGCAAGATCTAAAAACATGGGAACCACCAGTTAATATTAAGACTTAAACTGGCTTCACACAAAATAATAATGATTATCACATAGTGTATGTGATATGCTGACATAAGGATTAAAAAAGGCTGCACCTGATATTCAGTCTGTTCATTTCTGAACTGTCTTACAGACAATGGACTGATCTTGTGTTTAAATCCTGAAGTGTATGTTTTTGTTTTTTTTTTGCTTCATTCATACACGCTACCCGTGATCCAACAGCTCTTTCATTTTTTTTTACAATTGTTCTGCTGACATCATTCCATCAATTGATCGGTAAAATTGAAAAAGGTGATCTGGCATGTTGAGCGTCTATCCCCCACCCATCCTCCCCATTTTCTTTGTCCCCTGCACCGTTGCTGCCATAAATGTTTTGTAATGTGTTTTGAATGTATTGTTTATTGTACTTCCCTGCCCCTTTTCTTTTCTGCACCTCTCCTGCTTAACTTGTTCAATAAAAACTATTGATGTTAAAAAATGTGATTGGGCAGATCTGACCTTAACACACACCTCCGGATAGCATGTGCCCTGTGCATGTATCATGTTTGCACATAAAAATCTGTATCAGGTCCTAATTCATAATTTCTTACTCAAGCTATAATTACCAATGTAATGATGGCCACATACTGAAACAGTAATTAAACCAGTCCAAAAATAGATGTTTTAAATAATCCAATTATCCTGAAAGTATCTAATATTGATCCTAAACCATGTTTTTCTTCAGCTCAGTTTAGTTTCTGATTAGTGATGAGCTTTAATGCAAATTGTATCAGCACCCTACTTTATAATTCTGCGCTATTCAGAATCTCCCAGAGGGATGAAAATGTTTAGGAGACATGACAATAAAAATTTTACTTTGAAGAATATTCTGATTATTCATGTCCACACACCACCAGATTATAATTCAAAATGCTAAATGATAAATTGACAGTGTAAGACAAGTTTAACTGATCACAACATGTTCTTTAGACAGCAACATGTCATTAAAGTGTGTCCTCTGGGTATGCAGTTCTTTGACTGCCCTGATTAATAGGAGACAAGGATAAACCAAAAAACTGGATTCACATGAAACACCATCCTATGGATACCATACGGAGAAAAGGGACATCCCCTTTCCCTGAATGTCTGAACTGGAGCCGTAAGCACCGGGGCTGCAGAAAGATGGGACCTCTGGTACCCATCCGCCTGCTTGTGTCTCCAACTGGCTTGCGCTATATATGAGAGAGGGGAAGTTTCTTACACTTAATAAATCTCAGGATAGTGGCAGTTTCAGATGCAAATCATTTTTGAAGTAAAAAAAAAGTTTATTTTATTTCTAAAAA
The DNA here is from genome assembly GCA_016617825.1 of Platyplectrum ornatum. NCBI lineage: Eukaryota > Metazoa > Chordata > Amphibia > Anura > Limnodynastidae > Platyplectrum > Platyplectrum ornatum. The sequence continues at coordinate 65,241 of JABWIB010001933.1, read as the reverse complement.
TTGTGTATTTTGTGGGGGAATTTTTACAAATTCTTTGTCGCTGTGGTTGCTTCATCCAGTATTTTCCACTGCACTGCATATGCCAAAATATAATGATAAAATCTGTTTAACAGATCTACAGTGCTACAAAGTATGCTTGTAATCCCAGCATACATTAATGTACCCTGACTGCTTGTTATACTGGTGCTTGTTGAAGTCAGTAGCTTTATTTAAATAATATTTTTCATTGTGTTTTTCCTATTCATACATTATAACATCCAGTACAGTAGATATTTATATCATATTATATCATATTATTTACACAACTGAAACTGACAAATTCAATGGATTAAATAGCTCCTATGATAAGAAACAAATGAGGAAATGAATATGATGGTGGTAAGAATACATGCCATTTGTCATATGAAACATTATCACTCACAGTAACAGGAAATTGGATAACCCCCTAAATACTTTAATGCAACTACAAAATGCAATATGTTCCTTTTCCTTGCTATCTACACATGATTACCAGGGGGAAATGTAGTTTATGGTATAATTAGGCACAGGTGGCAAAACAAATATTTCATTTTCTTTCGTAACCTTGAGTTAAATAAAAGTGACAGTGCTAGATTGACCATTAACTTTAATTAAGGCAAGTTGCAAGTCAAAAGCCAATAAGGCTGTAAATGTCAGGTCAGGTCTCTTACATGGTCATTATAGTAAACAAAGAAGAACCGAAGAGCAAGGTTTGGATAAGGAGTGCAATGTATGATACATAAATGTACATTTTATTAAAACATTTTAACATCAAAATTCCTAAATAATAGGAGTAATTTCCCTATCAAAAGTTAAAATAAAGAAAAGAAGGATGTGAGAAGTGGTTTAAAAATCACCTTGAAAATAGCTATATCGAAACCCACGTCAGCATTTCTTTTCACTCAATCTTAAACCCTTATTATATAAACATTATACCTGCTTTACGTTGATTTATTTGTCTACACTGCTGCCAATTTTAGCTTAATCATTTATACAGTGTTTACATTGCCGATTGGTAATTACCCAGGTAATTGCCAAACTAACATTTTAACATTTGGTAGGGAAATTACTCCTCTTATTCAGGAATTTAGATTTGAATTCATCAAACCCTGTCTTTTGTATGTTTACAATTAATACAGGGATGGAGTAGCACAATATAGTTACACTGGCCTTTTATCAGAGATATTCATTTATTATTTTCCAACAATTCATGGAGTTACTGGTGCTGCTTAATTTATTACTGTCCATATTATGGGAAGAGTGCGGCTATTCCGTTTGGTGATGTCTAAATGTAGTGAGTTTTCTTAGACTGACTGCATTCAAATAAATCATAATATATATTATTTAAATGTACAATATGTTTCAGATTTTAAAACCATGAATAACAACGGACCAGAGGGGGAATTCAGTAACTGACGAATCTTCGTTGAAAGTTCGTTTCGTCAGCGTTCGTCAGTGATGAAAATTCGTCAATGACTGGTGATGTATAGTATTCAGTAAGTGACGAATTGTAATGACGAATTGTAATGGCTGACGAATGTTGACGAAATTGCATTGACGAAAAACTGGAATTCGTCAGGTGATATTGCACTAAACTGACGGATACACTGACGAATTTAAGAAATAAACGTCAAACTAAATGACGAAAAAATACACATTCGTCACTTAGTGAATACACATTTGACGATTTTTGCCGAATTTTCGTCAGAACGAACTTTCAACGAAGATTCGTCAGTTACTGAATTCCCCCCCAGATCCTGCATTACATTACCTCCAATTGTACCTGCCATGATACAATATATTGTTCCTCAACCTGGGCACGTTTACCATCATGAGATGGAACATATTACATTTATAGTATAGGTGTGCCTTCACTGTGTGTAACAATTCAGACTTCTTCCACAGGGGGGGTTTGGGAATCAGGAAGTGGTTTAAAAAAATATGGCAATTTTATTATTACTTCCAATGCATTTCTGTATATAACTGTTTCAGCTGACTGCTCCAGGAATTTGTCCTGCCCAAGTCACTCATTTTTTATTTATACTTGTTTTCAAAGACAGTGGTATAAAGCACTAGGTGAACAACAGTGGAAGCTGCAGTCATGCATTTGACACATACATTAAGAGACTTGTAACGCTTTGTAGGTACTTGAGATGCTGTGTCAACATTTTATGTTTTTATTCCAGACAATAATCAGATGTTAGATTAAAACATGGAACATAAAGACTCTCTTATCCCCGGTATGGAAGCAACACCCTAAGTTTATGTGGTGTATGAAAACCTTATTTGAAAATTATTTTTGTTTTGTTTGCAGTTTGTGGCCCATCCCAATTGCCAGCAACAGCTTTTAACCATCTGGTATGAAAATCTCTCAGGATTACGAGAACAGACCATCGCCATCAAGTGTTTGGTTGTGCTGGTTGTGGCCCTGGGGCTGCCATTTCTTGCTGTCGGATACTGGATTGCTCCTTGCAGCCGGGTACTGAAATTAATTGTCACTTTAATTCTGGACAGATGAGATGTTGTCAATACAGAATTTTGTTGTGTTTTGACAATTTCATTTTTTCTTTATTTCTCTTTATTTATTAAGTATTAGAATTCAGCGCATGTGCAGATCAGGTTTTTTCCTGCGCATATGCCTGTTCGGATTACCTTCCCTGTGTATTGTACCTGTCACTCCTCAGCATGCAGACTGTGAGGGGAGATGATGGCCTAAATTCACTAAGCAGGGATATTGCAGGGGAATTGAAAAGGGGGGATGTTGCCAGATTGGCACTAACATTCTCCAGTATGTAAAATGAAACTGAGAGCTCGAATCTGATTGGTTTCTATGGGCAACATCCCCGATTTTTAATTCCCCTGCAAACTCCCTGCTAAGTGAATTTAGGTTGATGTGTTTATTTGAGTGGTAGGCTGTTAAGTTCAAAAATCGTAGGCCCAGAGGGTTGGGGTTTATTCAAAAGGGGCAAGTCTTATTTTATAAACAATTACCAATATACTTTAGAGCTTTAGAAAGCTGACAGAATCTGTACTTTAAGAAGATATTATATAGCTCCATTTTTATAGCAGTAACACATTTTATATCTTTTAATATAAATCCGGAGACACAATAATCTGTTCTTCTCACTCCTCCTAGCTTGGCAAGGTTCTCCGCAGCCCATTCATGAAGTTTGTGGCACATGCTGCATCGTTCATCATTTTCCTGTGCCTGCTCGTCTTTAATGCATCTGACAGGTTCGAAGGCATTAAAACTCTACCAAATATTACTGTCATTGAGTACCCAAAGCAGATCTTCCGGGTGAAGACCACACGATTCACATGGACAGAAATGCTCATCATGGTTTGGGTACTTGGTAGGCATTCAACCTTTGCTTCCTTTGTTTCCATGTTTCTTTTTATATGTGTGTAAAAATAACTTGCTGTAAATGGATGAGATAGACACTGACAGGGAACTTCCACCTGCCCATTGCTTTTACATTAGATACAGAACAGTTGGTTGAAATAAATTTTACACAAGCATCAAACCATTACATTTCCCAAGGTAAATCCCTACTCACTCTCTCAGATCTACACCTGATAAATGATGTGATTAACATAATAACATAGCGCTCTAGTTACTAAGTTCATTTGTATGTGATAATGTCCTTTTTTGGGGGAAACGGACATTACCACCTGAAATGTAATTTTGTGGTATTTACAAAGCACTGATCAAAAAAAAGTGTTTCCATGGCAATCCATATAAACAGTACATCCCACTGGTGGCTGCTCTTCTCAGATCGGGGCGACCCTTCATTATATTTATTAAACCCAGGAGCAATCTCAATCATTCTTCTGCTAGAGTAAAAATAACGCCTTAGTCATTTTGGGAGCAGAGCCCTCTTACCCAACCAAACTGTAAATTACTGCCCAGTCCTGTTTCATAATGGTTGGCAAAACTTGTAAAATGCTATTTAATATCATGGCACTATATAAAAAAACCCTGTTAATAAATAAATAAACTGTATTAGTTATGTAACATTTTGGACTGGAGTGTCTGGGCAGTATCACCAATACAGTCTGTACATATATAGTTAATGTTATAATATCATTATACTGTTGACCATACACATTAGACTTGTACAATCTTAAACTTGAAATCTACAATCTGGTGATTCTTTGGTGCTTGTAAGTCTATGTATAGACATTTTTTGTGAGCTGCAGAGTCCAGCTGGACAGCATCTCCCCTTTAAATAAATATGTCACGGATACTTCCACTAAATGGAACAATAAAGTTGTCAAATGCATCTTTGATGTTTTATGCTATCTGTGCTCTTTGTTGTGCTGTGAATAGTATGTGAGCCAGGTATTTTTATAATGTGACTGGTTCACACCTCTGGATGCTGACTCCTCATGCATTCACTAGCTTTTCACAACCTTTCAATTATGCACAAGGTGACCGTGAAAAAAAGAGATCAATGAATGCATCAGATATTTCTCCTGTAAGAGAAATTTAACTCTGTGCCAGAGGTTCCAATTTGTATTCTGCCTTTTGTGTGCATGCAGAGCTTTAACTCTTTCAGATCATGATTCCCTATACAGCATAAACTGACATGGCCTTGTTGTTTTGGTGGCAGGAATGATGTGGTCAGAATGCAAGGAGCTGTGGCTTGAAGGACCCAGGGAATATGTACTGCAACTGTGGAATGTTCTGGATTTTGGGATGCTCTCTATATTTATAGCAGCATTTACTGCCAGGCTTTTAGCTTTTATGCAAGCCACCAAAGCCCAACAGTATGTGGACAAAAATATCCAAGAGAGTGACCTGTCTCTGGTAACCCTTCCTCCCGAGGTCGAGTATTTCACCTACGGTAAGACCGCCAGTTGCTGTGTACATGTAACCATTGCTGAAGCTTTCAGTACCACATAGTCCTAATGACAAATCTTAATCACTTTAGGTACTTTTACATGTTAAATAAATATAAATCAGGGCTGGAGATGTGAGTGTATATAGGGACATGCCATATAATAACATCATCTGAAGATGATTTAAAAAACTATATCCCCATTCACTTCTAATATTTTCAATGTATCCACTTTTAAATGTCCATACCACCAATTCTAAACCAATTCTTCAACCACTGATTTAAATTGTACAGTAAGGACTTGGATAAGCTCTTTTATGTGTGTAAAATTTAAGGCAGGGTCCTGCATTTTGAAGTGTAGTGTGTGCAAGGGAAAGGTACTACCTCACAAGTATGGACTCAGAATCATTAGTGTGCAGTGGCGGAGTTCAGCTTGCAGAATTTACAGAAATCTGGATCCAGTCCCAATTCATCAATCTTTTCCACCCAGCACCAGTATCTTGCCTGCAAACTTAAATTAGTAGCCATTGTTCCCAGACATTTGTATAACTCCCAACCTTCCAGAATGCTATGGAACAGTCCCGATTTTGGTTGACTGTCCTGCTGTCCCCTCTGCCATTTATTTTGTCCCGAAAAGGGGACAGAACTGGTGGCAAAGCATTTTTTATTTGTTTATCTTTTATTCTATTTTACCATCAAAGGGGGCAGGGGTTTACCTGGTTGGTTTGGGTGGAGCATGGGTGAGGTTTGATTGGGAGTTTTTTTTTACTATGAAAAATATAGGGAATTGCACATGTCCAGCACCCAGATCGTATTTTTGTTTGTGTAGGAAATGGACAGTAAATATAAAAGTTAGGCCACTTTTCCCTTGATGGTATTATCCATTAGCGGGAAGAAATCTGTCTACAACAAAAAAGTTGATCTTTACTTTTAGGTATAATCCAAGAGCAGCTATATGATGTAGCATATGTATGTGGTTGGTATTTGTTGTAAACCGATAAAAAATACATCTTAAGCTGGCCACACACTAGAACGATTAGTGTGGCAATTCACCATTTATTGTAAATTGGCACAATAATCTTTTTAGTGTGTGGCCCTGATAAATTTCCAAAACATCTGATTTTCAGCTCTGAGACGATAATCTGACGATAATCCGAAATGATTATCGTCCGGAGGGGATGATATGTTTGCAGTGTTTGAACAGGGTTCAGTTATTGTACCCTGTGTCNACTCACACACACACACATTATTTCTGATAAATAAGTAATGACATCACTGATTTCACTTGAATATAAGAAAAGCATCTTTAGAAAATTTGCAGCACTTTCTATTAAAGCATTAATGAGCCAAAATAATATATAACTGAAACTATAATCCCAGGAGAATGTGTGAGTCTTTCTGATGTTTGCATACGTACAATTTAGTTTCATATAATGTATACGTGTAGCTTCTTTTTATTGTACAATTAGTCCCAGCATGTGTCAAATGAAAGCACATTTGATTTATAGATGTCCCTAAATCGGAATAAGTACAATGTTGTAGCCAGTTGAAAAAAAAAACCATTACATAATAGTAAATATCTGAATACAATAGGAAGATCAAGCAATATTATTCAATTAGCTATAAGTAAATAGAGCACGTCATACCACTCACTCCATTTCCTACATTAGCCCTTATTAGACTTCATATAATTGAATAACATAATGTGATATAGGACAGAGACCATTTATCTAGCCATTGATATCTGAATTCAGTATTTTTCATTTTGTTCTAAATGTATGCTTTTCATGAATCATACAATGTGGCAGGCCCTAAGAGTAATTAGCATGTTAATAAATCACAGACAACCTATATCAAGTTACTTACATTTTTGAAACAGAGGTTACTGGTAGACTGGGGCAGAAAACAGAAATGGAAAAGCTGTAATTAATCAAACTGCTCATGGCCATGCTCTGTGACATGGATTCGGAGCGTGCTATGAATCGATCAAAGCATTTAGTTGTAGTTTGTCCCACCATCCCCTATAACAGATTGCTTGTGTTCATGCATCTTTACTTGATATTCCAGCCTGCAGGCAGCTGAGTATAACCAAAATAAAAAAAACTATATTTGCTACTGTAATGATTGATTGTTAATACTAGAACAGCAGTACATATCACTTCATTGTATTTAAAGGATCATGGAACACTCAGTAAAGATTAATATAATCCCTAGACAAAAATCTAAGCAAAGTACTGAACATGTGAGGTCAGATATTCGGTTAAGCTCCACAAAAACTCCCCTGTCACAAAGGAGACCCAAGTCTTTTTTTCCTCTTTAGCACTATGAGATATTTTTATTTATCACATACAGTGTAATAGCTACATGTTATTTTTTTGTATAAAATTCTGTTTATTAAAAGACACTCAACATGAGATACACAAAATTACATTACAAATCAAATACATTTTATTTTTTTTGTAAATTATGTTTATTCAAAATGGACAAGTATTATAGCTTCCCATGAGTAATAACAACACAGAATAACAAAGGGCAAGGTAAACTTTAATTCATCGTAAAATGATAAAATCCTTAAAACACACTAGCTGCAATCAGAAGGTACCATCCATTTTCCGCTTTCTCTGTGTTAAGTGGTGGTGGTGTGTTCAGGGAGGATAGAGAAGGACGGGTAGAGTATCCCAGAAAAAAAACCAAAGGAGACATGGAGCCAAGTGTGGCAATAGATTAAATTAGAATAAATGAGGTACGAAAAGGTAGTTAGTTAGGCCTCAGATTGTAATGTAGCCTGTTAAGATACAGACAATACATGTATATTTAATGTGACTCTTACTTACTCACAGCTATTTACTGTCCGTTTAGTAAATATTTCCCCATTGGTGTGGCCAATTGGACAAACTTTGTGAAAAATGTCTCACAAAGAATTTTTCTTAAATTATATTACTCCTGATCAGGATTTAAGCTTCAGCACCTATAACAAGACCTACCTTAGTCACATGTTTTTAATCAACTGGTAGTTCCTTCTCCATAAGCTAATCCTATCAGGCACAGCACGTCTCAATCAATAGAGGCAGTAGCTATAGGTTCTATTACCTCGATCAATCACCTTCTCAGCTGAGATCTTTGTAAATGTAGGATTAAGCCACTGGCTACAAAACAGACATTTGCCTTCATTGCATACTTTCCACAGAATCGATAAAGGGTAATTGCTAAATGATTGCCACTAAATAACTTCAAATATGTGCCCTTCCCAATTTCATTTATTTGCTGTTTACAGAATGTGCACCATTACACAAGAATAAACATATTGGTGTGTGTGGTCAGTTGTTATATAACTGTTAGGTTTTATGTCTACAGTGAGACAGTATGAAGCTTTTGATAACAGTCGAGATGATATGTATGATGTTATCCTAATGTACTTTGAAAGCCATATCTATGCGCAATTTCTCCCATGGGAACATAAAAGAATTTTAAGAAACACATGTTTTATTTACAGTAATACACCTTAAGTCCATAAGGTCAGTTTGGCTGTAAACATATTTAAACTATCATTCTCCCCTTTGATGCTACAACTGAAATGGGAGATTGTAAATCAAGGATTAACCAGTTAACCAAAAACTACATATATTAAAAATAAAACTATTATAAATGTGTGTGTATGTTATGGATTTGGGTTTGTTGTGTCTGGTGACATAATAAATACATAAAATACATTTAATGAAGAGGGCTTTATTGGTACAGTGGTTAATGCTGAAGAAAAAAAGGTTAATGTGAAGGTGCACCGAATGTCATGGAAAGCACACATGATTTGTTCAGGTACACAGGAACTTGAGATGCAAGCAGGGTTTACTACAAAGATATGTAGGTAAACAAAATCAAATTGGTGCCCGGATAAAATAAGCATGCAAAGTTATATGGGCAGCAGTGCAAAGCTTAGTAAGTCTTTTTCCTTAGAGTCGATTTCGAAGTCAGTTCGATATTTGATTTCGGGCACTCAGTTCTGAAGTTTCTCAGATGGATTGGCATGTTGCCCGAATGTCTATTGCTTTTTTTGTTTGTTTGAGCGGGTTGCTCCTTCTCGAACTTTTTGGCTCCATTCGTCTGGTGCGTTTCACGTGTTCTGGGTTTCACCATATACTTAATATGGCTTCCGGCTTCCTGTGAGTTACTGTTATATTGAGGAAAGAAATACCGGCACATAGCGTAATCCAATTTTATTACAAACAGTGCTTCACAGTCATACAGGAGACTCACATTCTTTCCAATTTATAAAAGCAGTGTATATACAAGACTTTTGTGGATTTTCCCCTCCTTCCCATAGTCTGGTCATATTGTCTCTGTTAGATTTGACGTGCTCTGTTAGATTTTTTTTTAAATAATGTATTTTTATTCCACAGCTGTGCCGCCCTGCCGGCCACCCTGAGTTCGACTAATGGGCGCGCCGCCCTGAGTACTGGGGAGCACGCAGGGTTTAGTGAATATTATAGACCCACTGAAACATGATCTGTATTGGAAACAAGTTGGTTGACATTATTGTGAAGTAACTTTTCAGCATTTGGTTTTATTTTGTAATTAGGCATCTTTTTCATTTCTATATTGCTTTTTAAAATGTTATATTCCACATTAGCCATTCTTATTACAGAGATAGATACATTTCTGTGTTGGGGTGGCTTATAAAGATTAAATATATTCTTTTTAATATGATAGCTTTACTGGCATCTGGATAAGAGCTTTTACCATTCTCTATAGATTATTATTTTTATTATCATTTTACATTTAACTGGATGATGTACAGTTTCAACTGCTTTATTGTGTGCAATTTGTTTAAAATACCAATATTACTTATGTGTCCTTGGCTTATGACCCTCACACAGCTCTTATAACAAAGAAAAAACTTTCACTAAACCATTAATGAAGATAAATAAGGCACCAGGTCCAGATGGCATACATCTAAGGGTTCTCTATGAGCTTAACTCAGAAATAGCTAGACCGCTTTACTTAATTTATATATATTTAATTGCATCGGGTTTAGTACCAAGGGATTGGTGAATAGCAGATGTGGTGCCATTGTTTAAAAAGGAGATTAAATCAATACCTGGGAATTATACACCTGTAGCCTGACATCAATAGTGGGGAAAATATTGTAAGGCTTAATAATGGATAATATTCGGGATTACTTGGTGGCCAATAAGATAATTACTGGAGATCAGCATGGATTTATCAGGGATAGGTCTTGTCAAATTAATCGAATCAGCGAATAAGACGTGAGTGTGAACTTAGATAATGGTGATGCAGNAGATGTGGTGTACTTAGATTTTGCAAAAGCCTTTGATACAGTACCACAAAAGAGGTTGGTTCACAAATTAAGGGGACTGGGTCTAGCAAATAACATTTGTACTTGGGTCGAGAATTGGTCGGCAAATAGGAAAGAGCGAGTTGGGATAAATGGAACTTATTCAGATTGGTCAAAAGTTTTAAGTGGTGTACTGCAGTGCTCCGCTCCTTTTTAATATATTTATAAATGACCTTGGGGATGGCTTAGGGGCCGATTCAATTGTGCGCGAAGTGAAAAAATATCGCGTTTTTTGATAATTAGAAAAAAAAATTCGCATGAAAAAAAGATGGAATTCAATTGTTTTTAATTAGGCGCGAAAAACTGTTTTTGGTCAGCAGCAGCATATGCCTTCATTAGTAATCACTTTACAGGTCAATTATAATGTGATTTGCTTATGGAGACAATGCTGCAGATTATGAATCAGTATCGTAGTATAACCGTTTCTGTCAATGAAATGGTTACGTTTGTATACTTGTGTAACCATCTCAGCAGTAGCGGATACAAATGTAACCATTTCATTGACAGAAATGGTCATACTAGGATTCTCACTAATGATCAAAATAAGGCGCGAAATTTAAGTCATGACTAAACATATGAATCCCGTGATAAATTGGGTGCGAATCCGTGACCAAAATAACGTGACTAAATAAGTCGTGACTTGCCAAACAACTGAATTAGAGAGCAAAGTCACTATTTTTGCGGATGATACTAAAATATGCAGAGTAATAAAAACAGAGCAAGATGTAGTGTGTCTACAAAGGGACTGGCATAAACCTGGGGAGTGGGCAGCCAAATGGAAGATGCAATTCAACATAGATAAATGTAAAACTATGAATTTAGGTCACAATAACAAGCATGCAACCTACACATTAATTGGGATTAATTTAGGGGTGTCTTCAATGAAGAAGGATTTAGGGGTGCTTGTAGATAATAGACTTAGCAATAGGGCACAATGTCAATCAGCATCAGCAAG
>JABWIB010001933.1:21514-49497 GCA_016617825.1 Platyplectrum ornatum | reverse complement strand
TCCATACCACCACTTCTAAATGTCCATACCACCACTTCTAAATGTCAATACCCCCACTTCTAAATGTCCATACCACAACTTCTAAATATCCGTACCACAACTTCTAAATCTCCATACCACCACTTTTAAATGTCCACACCACCACTTCTAAATGTCCATAAATCCACCTCTAAATGTCCATACCACAACTTCTAAATGTACCATACCACCACTTCTAAATGATACATTTTAACTGTACTACCCATTGCTGACATCTCAAAATGAATACCAAGTTTAGGTATTAAAAAAGACTGAATTCAGGCTTGAAAGGAAAATGTATACTTATGTATTCATATGCACAATGACCATACTTTCAGTACAGATATGGACTTCCATATGGGTGGTTTTTCCAGCAACAAGACAGGGCGGAGTGGGACACATACTGGGTTGGGGTTACCATTAGGAAATCTTAGGCAGTCGCTTAAGGAGATACAAAGTTCCAGGGACAATTGGACAACACAGCTGGGTTATAAACAGCTGCAGGGTGTTTCTATTGAACAGCTCAGGATGCCACAGGTCTGCCACCTGCCCTGCATGCATGTTAAGTGGTTGTTGGAAGATAGTCACATTTAACAATAAGGGAGTAGTAAGGCCATGTGTGCTATGTTCCTGCTGGCACACACGGAGGGCTGTAACTCTAGACCAAATTTCTTGAGGGAATAATGCACGGCTTAAGTCATTGAACAATCATGTTAGTTCTGTGGGATTTATTGTAAACAAGGACATCATAAATCTTCAGCCTGGAAAGATAGCTGTAAAGTTGTCTAATCCATCTCCAGAACTTCATCAAGGATGAAAGGAATTTTATATTGTTCCCCAACTACAAAAATATTTGATCTCCAATACTATTTATTGTAGTTATTTACCATGTATTTGCTTTCTTTCAGCCAGAGATAAATGGTTGCCGTCTGATCCACAGATCATATCTGAAGGCTTATATGCCATAGCTGTTGTGCTGAGCTTCTCACGTATAGCGTACATCCTGCCAGCCAATGAAAGCTTCGGACCTCTACAGATATCACTAGGAAGGACTGTTAAAGACATCTTTAAGTTTATGGTCCTTTTCATTATGGTGTTTCTGGCATTCATGATTGGGATGTTTATTCTGTATTCATATTACCTTGGAGCTAAAGTGAATTCTGCATTTACAACGTAAGTATCACAGCACATGTGATTTGCTTTACATATTTCTGTGCTTAAAGTAAAACAAACATATTAAAACAAAAATATTTAATTACCCTTACTTGATTATTTATTACTATGTATTGGGTTATCACAAATAATACTTTAATCAATATATTACAGCTATATTTATTTTCACATGTACATGAGTGTAAGATGGAATAAAAATTATTATTTATAGGTAAAACAGGCAAATTCTTCTTAGTACTAAGAACTGGTAAATTGTCATGAGAGTACATAGAATTCAGGATTTTTTGCAGTGAGATTTATCTTAAAAATAAAATAATGCGTTGTCCCTTAGTAATGCTCAGTCCATAAAAAAGCTAGGCGAGCTTTGCATGTTTGAACATGTAGGTTGATACATTAAGATAATACACCTTGGTAAGATACTTACCTAAAATGTACTAAATTAAATTTTGAAAATGAGAGCTTGAATCTGATTGGTTGCTATGGGCAACATCCCCACTTCCAGTCCGGCAGCTTAGTAAATTTCTTTTGGATTGCCAACTTTTGCAAATGAATATCAGGAAGCTCATTGTGATTAGCACTATTAAGGCCTGGCACAAAAGGGGTGTAACTTGGGCCACTAAATGGGTGTGTCTTGTGGATAGCTCCACCAATGGGTGTGTCTAACTCGGCCATTAAAAGTATATCACAATAAAAATGGCAGAATCAGTATTTATTGTTTGTTAAATTGTCAGTAAATAAAGACTTTCAATATTTATTGTGAAAACGAGATAACTGGCCTTCTTTATTTTTATAGAAATAGGACACAATTTATATATTCTGTCATAAGAGCGCAATGTTTTCTTGAACTCAATCAGCATCGGGGAGATTGCCCAACAATCAGGAGAGTCAGGGAGATCACCCACATTTCAGGGAGTCTCCCTGATATTCAGGGACAGTTGGCAACCATGATTTAGGCCCAGGTATTCATTTGATAGCAATTATAGCAATTTAGCCATTATTCAGTATACAGAACCATATGCTACACGCTAATGAAAGATGAGAACTTTAGACCAGAGTGTGAAAATAAAAGTTACACCTGGAAAAAACCATGTAGAATTGCAGTGAAGGTAAATTTCATCTGTTGAAAAGTTGAGAGCTGATGATACTAGCTCAAATCTTAACAATGTAACACCGGTCACTATCCGTGCACAATAAAAATACCGTAGCTATGTATTCTCCCTGCATGCAGAGAATATTACTTTAGCTCCCCCTGACATCCAACATGGTTTTACCCAGGTGTAAAATTACACCTGTTTTCTTCTTATTTTTAAACTCTGGATCCAGACCCATGTAATGCTAGCATAATAATCCAAGGAATGAGAATTATTTAATTGTAGAGACATACATAATAAACATTTCAGCCCAGTCAGTCAGTATGTCCAGGGAAGCTGAACAATCATTTGTTTCAGGTCAGTATGTTCTTGGACCATATATTCTGCATTCCAATAAAACTGTCCATGCCATATAGTAATAATCAGGTAAATAATCAGCCAGATTATTGTGGAGTGTGTAGCCAGCTTTATGGTCTTCTTCTATATAAACTATGAGGAGAAATTCTAGATAGTGATATCAGATTGTACTTGTTGTGAATATGTTGGATATTTTTCAAATGGAATTTTATTTTATTATACAAAATTACTATATTTGGGGGTGGCAGTATACAAAAATACCGTGAAAAACTTATTTTCTTTCTATATCTTTTTAGAGTTGAGGAGAGCTTCAAAACTCTGTTTTGGTCAATATTTGGCTTGTCTGAAGTCACTTCTGTAGTTTTGAAATACGACCACAAGTTTATAGAGAATATCGGCTATGTACTTTATGGCATCTACAATGTGACCATGGTGGTGGTTCTTCTTAATATGTTAATTGCCATGATTAACAGCTCATATCAAGAAATAGAGGTAATGTCATCCTAGTCATGAATAGTTAATTTTCTTTTTTTAAAGATTACCATCTGTTTCATTTACCCTATTCATTGTTGTACCTACAAAAAGACTTTCAAATGGATTTTATTCCTCAGTTTTGTTTCATTTAATCAGTGAGACAGAAATGATGGATGGAATACGGCTTTTATTTTATTTACAAGCAATAAATCAGAGGCTTTTAGACAGAACACATTTCCCATAACATTCCCAGTCAGCCAGTGACTATATTTGCCATGAAGTAGGTACATGGATATAGTGAGATGCAATTCTGAAGTCTAACCTGACATGGTTTGTTTGTTCTCATATCTGATGGATTTTATGAAAGATTTTATTTTCAGTTACTTCAGTTACTGTATTATATGCCATAGCAAAAGACCCCATATCCTACTTCTTCATTTACTTTTCCAAATTGCCCTCTTGATAAACATCAAGTATAATTTAGTTGTGCACAATATGGTGGTTCTCAAGCTTCAGTTATGTTGTAGAAATTGCAGATCTGGAAGGTGAAAAGAGGTAATTTTAGATTAGAAATACCATTGCATTTGCTATCTACCAACGTAAATCGTTTAGGTTTAGAACTTACAATTTTAGGCCATTACTGTAAAAAACAGGGTGCAGAAATCCACTTTGCAGTATTAAGTGCTCTTTCTGTTTGCTTAATTGTTAATAATAAAATGTTATTGAAGCATGAGTGTATTCAAATATAACCATAATTGTAAGGAGTGAAATGGAAATGCTTTGTAAGCAATATACAAATGATGTAAAGTGGAAAGTCTGCTGCTCAGTTTATAATTAAATCAGAAACAAAAGGTCTGGTTATACAGTCAATTTTGTTGAACATAGAATGTGTTTTGTAGGCACAGCACTAATG
Organism: Platyplectrum ornatum; assembly: GCA_016617825.1. NCBI lineage: Eukaryota > Metazoa > Chordata > Amphibia > Anura > Limnodynastidae > Platyplectrum > Platyplectrum ornatum. The sequence continues at coordinate 45,471 of JABWIB010001933.1, read as the reverse complement.
TTACTTTACAGTTAGAAAAAATAACCCAGTTATAACCCAGTCAAGTTTAGAATTATACTTAGAATGTACAAAGAAACAACAAATGTATAACAGAATGCTGTTCTGGAGCATTCTGCATGGTACAAATACAAAATTTACTTTGTTGTGTCCCAAGACGCCAATTTAGCCACAAGTATGGCTAAAGTTCATCCACAAATTATAATCTAGCAGTCAGTTCCCACAAAACTGTTTTATATGTATAGTAAACATTATAAGCAAATAGTGTACTAACTTACATGATAAAACACAGAACTTGTGAATACATTTCTGAAACTCCATAAAGCAGAAGCTGGTGCAAGGTTTAAGGATTTTTATCAACTCTGCTATGCACATAATCTTATGAAGATTAAAAGAATAATTTCTTTTGCCTTTAATCTTGTCTACACAATACATGATTGAAAACTTAAGTCATTTTGTTACATAGGCCTAACTCAGTAACACATATAGGTGTGGTGTTCGGTACATTATTGCAATATTAATTTTCTCAGTATTATATTTGGAAAAATATTTGGGCATTGTGCTATTACAATTACCCTTGTTCAATAATTTCAAGCTGAAAGTGATAGGTCATTCAATGATGCATATAATTTACCATGTCACTATATTTTATTGCATTCAACAGTTAAGCATTACCAACAGTGGAATAAAATGAAAAAAAAAAACCCATATAATTAGTAGTGACAATTTAACAAAATTTTGGAAAACCATCTATTTACTGAAAACCACATGAAGCACTCAACACATAAAAAAATGTGTTTTGTACAGTGAAATTATCTCCAAGAGGGGAATATACTTCAGGGCTTGATTACACGATTACACTTAATCAATGCTAATAAGATTTTGAGTCTTAAGCTAACATCCTGTTTTTATTACACATTTTAATCATTAGTTAAAGTATTGTTTTTTACAGATTGTTACGAGATTCTTTTACAATCAAAACATTTAACTGCTGGGCCAGAAAATCCACCAGTATACAAACATAAAAGGTGTGGCAGATAAGAGCCACATGGCCCATGCAGTCTTCACAGTATGGAATTTATAACTATACTGACATTATTTTATTCTATATTTTGTTTCAGAATACCCTTATATTTATCCCAAGCATGCTTACACTGTTCTGTAGTATTAGCCTCCACCACTTCTGATGGGAGGCTATTCAACTTATCCACTACCCTTTCAGTGAAGTAATTCTTTCACCCATTTCCCCTGAACCTACCACCCTCCAGTCTATACACATGCCCTTGTGTTCTACTACACCTCTTTCTTTGAAAAATGCCCCCCTTCTGCACCTGTTGACATCCCTTGATATATTTGAAATATGCTATCATTCTATATAGTATTGTGTCTTTTTTAACATTGGCTTTTGATTATTGCATACAAATACTTTCATGTTAAACTAATTTAGAGTTGAGCTACGAAATATTACCCACCAACTCTAGTTTTAAATTTGCCCCTCCTCAGTTTATCATGGTTTTGCAGATGTGTTTATTTGCACCTGTTTCTGTTGATATTGTCAGTCTCTGGATCAAAACTAGCATACAAACAAATATTACACATATTAGAGCTAATTCAATTGTTTTTGACCCCCCCTTATGCACTTTGTGTAAGGGGAAAATATTGCGTCTTCTTTTCTCAAAGCTCATAGAGCCACGTATTAAAAATCTAATTTTTCCTTCGCTGGGCATTGAATCGGCCCTATTGTGTCAGAAATCAAGTTTCTACATATTAATTGTTTTACTCTGTACTACTTTTACATTAAATGTATTATTCAAGCACAGTTACTTATCCAATATTAGATGTTGGCAACATAGTCTGTCTATATAGTCTGATGGTTTGTTAGAGCTTGGAAGCATTATAAATTTGAAGAAAACAAAAGGTTTTTGTGGTAAAAAAAAAAAATCAAACTTTCTGATTAAGAAAGGTCATTACTTTTTATATTGTAATTAGTCTTAATACAGAAAACAAGTCATTCTTATTTCTCCTGTGTGTCCAGGACGACAGTGATGTGGAATGGAAATTTGCCAGATCGAAGTTATGGTTATCGTATTTTGATGAGGGAAAAACATTACCTCCTCCATTCAGCGTTGTGCCAAGTCCAAAATCCTTTGTATACTTAATACTGAGAATCTTCAACCTTTCAAAGTGTAGGACAAGAAAATTGCAAAAAGACATTGAAATAGGAATGGGCGACTCCAAATCCAGGGTAACGCATGAAACTTTCTATCAATCTGCAATGTTTAGCCACTGTAATAATCTGTTATTTTCCTATTCCCTTTTGTTGGCTGATTAATGGAATTTGTGATATTCCTGTGTTGAATGCAGATAAAATCTCTTCTCATTCAATTAAGAAACTCTAAACTGCAATCAGGTTCTGATTAAGGGTCTCAGTCACTGTACAGTAGGCTAAAGATTACATGCACCCCCTTCCTCCTCACCAGTGTGCTTTCCAGCTGCATAAATAAAATAGTTCTCCATTTAAGATTAAGTTTTCATTAAGCACCACAAATATGTACATGAAAAATGGCCTTCCTGTCACTGAAGGGGAAATTTACAGATCTGGGCCTAAATTTACTAAGCAGGTAGATTGCAGCGAGATTGAAAAGTGGGGATGTTGCCAATAGCAACCTATCAGATTTGAGCTCACATTCTCTAGTATTTAAAATGAAACTGAGAGCTTAAACTTGGTTGCTATGGGCAAAACCCCACCCTTTAATCTCCCTGCAATCTCCCTGTTTATTAAATTTAGGCCCTAGGGTATAGAAAACAGCATTTTCTAGAACATTTGCATCCAGACCAATAACCACATTCTTAGGCACAAGCAAGATTGAATAAGATCATGTATTGGAATAGACTTTCATACAGACAGACGGTGGCAAAATATAATTATGTTCAGATGCATGTTATGCAAAGATTGAACTGTTAGTGGAATACACACAATATAAACAACTTGATTGTCTGATTGGAAATTATACTGAATTACTAGGTTCCACAGTGACCTTTTGATTAACAGTATAATCTAAACATATATTTCACAGATTTTGGAGCTACCTCAATACATGCCACCTATAGTATCGGGGTGAGAGTTACACTGGGTAATACCATGATGGGTGTCAGGGGGGGTGAGAGTTATACCTGGGAGATATCATGAGTGTCAGGGGGTGAGAGTTACACCTGGGTAATACCATGATGAAATGAAAATGTAGAAACATAGCAATTATATAGTAAATATATAATTATATATTATATAGTAATTCTTAACGGGAATTTGAGCTTTTCAGGGCTCAACTGTATTGTTGATGATAGGAGTTAGTAGCTTAGCTTAGTATTACTCCAGCCTGGGTTCAATTCCCTTCTTCAACAGATATATAAGAGCAGTACAGCAGAGCCTCAGTTGGCTCAGCAGGGCATAGTATTGTGATTAGTGTCTCTGCTAAGTATTACTGCAGCCGATTCCCCTCTACATTAGGTATATAATATAGCAGTAACAACAGTCCGGTGCTTGTGTACAGCTGTCAGATATCATGCAGGGACACAAGGCATATATGACAGCACTAAGCGGATGCACTGAACCGATCACCGGGTCAGGGCAGCGCAGACATTAACATCCCTGAAAGTGATGTATTCCCAGACATTGTATAGTCCAGGAACAGCACTGCCCCAGACGCCATGGTGATTCCCGAACTATCCGGATGATTCCCGGACGGGTGGTAACCCTAGAGAGCTGTAGCACCAGCATGTGAAGCTCAGTGACCTGTGTATATATTCAGTGTTACTTTAGATGGCACATTCACTAGAATTGTTCTGTGTGTCATGAATAGACTACTGAGTATCACTTGTCAGCACTGCGGACGTGAGTCAGAGTAGCAAATCCGCTGTTCAATGCCGCAGATCAGCAATTTCAAACACTGATGCGGGTGCAAAGCCTACAGCCTGTGTCTGCTCATCCACATTATTTAAATGAGAGAAGGGGCGTTCTTCGACCCTTTTTTCATTTATATATACAGTTTTTTATATAGCCCTGATAATTAGGGTTAAGAAGCAGTTAATTGTCCCTTGTGTTTTGTCTTACATTTTTATTTTTTTTTATTATTTTTAACCACAAAAAAAATCCTTTGACTGAAGCAGCACTTGCTGCACATAAAAGAAGACATAAGTAGTATGTTGGCTTTCATTCATAAACATATACTATATATACTACTTATGCCTGCTTGTATGTACAGCGAGTGCTACTACACACAGCGCATAGGCTCCGGCTATAGAAGTCGGAGACTTTTCCCTCACATTTCGGATCGGAGACCGAAACTGTGCTCTGAATAGCAGAGATATGGCTTGTGCAGTCTGCGCACACCATAAACTGTGAATCCGTTCCTGCATCTCTACATGTCCTCTGCAAAACAACATTGTATCTCCAAGTGCACATAAATGTGTATATATTTGTATTATGCATCATATACCATTTGCTGGTTGTATTCTATACACAGAAGGGGTTATCAACCATTGGACTGTAAGGAGGAAGCAATACCCAATGCTTACATTCTGTTCAGGAGTGATACCAGATGGCATATTTATTAAGATATGTCAGGGCTGAGTTTCAAAAATGTCTGGGGAGACTGGCATAAAATGGGATTGCATAGTGGTACTTGACCTGATTTAATAGTTAGTATCTGGTTCTCCCCTTCAGTTTAAGATTATGAAGGGTTAAAATAAACTTTGCTACCCACAGTTAACAACATAAGTTATGACACTTCCCAACACTCAATAAACTTTTCATTAAGTCAATGTTGAAATTGTAGTATTTAGTTATTTATTGATGTTTTGATAATAAAATCGTGTCAACATCTGAAGTCAGATGAGAAGTCAGGTGTGAAGGAAACGTATTTCAAATATATGAGTAGAATTGATTTCTTTTATTTGTCCTTAAATGCAGCAGCAAAGCAGCCAGTGCATTCTTCATTTACATTATTTGACCATTAACCACCTTGATGCTTTGTGCTGTAAAATGGTAATGCCCAATGTCAGCATCAACAAAGCTACAAGGAAAATTAATGAGCTTATCTTCACATACAAGATATCTTGGCTCACAGTCATACTTCCTTCAGATATTTTTCATGCAGGTCACAGAGGAAGGACTTCACTCATGGCTAAGTAATTAAAACAATTAATTTACCTACATGATTTGGTCTCCTTTTAATAAATGAACCAGTGTTATCCATAATTAATCACTATGGCATCTGTGTCAAAACATACTCACGTGTATTAAATTATATAGATGCCACTAAATCCTTTTCCTTTTATTTATATTTCGTTTCATTTTAAGACAAGCTAATGCTGGCAATACACCTGGGAGATGTATCGCTAAATGCACATACGATGTACAGTAAATCTGCACCGATTAAGCTAAATATTGCCTGTAGCAGACAGAGTTCAGCATTGTGATATGCGACCGCAGGCGCACACATCGCATCATCGCACACAACATCTCCCAAGTGTATGGCCAGCATAACACTTTTAAGCCTAATAATAATTTAATAATTTTGCTTGGCAATCTATGTACAATGAAAGCACAGCCATAAGTCTGGCAAGTCTGGCAAGTCTTGTTTAAGTGAATTTGAAGGATATTGAAGGATGTCGAAGAGTGGGTTGGCGGACTAGACAGCAATGTATTAAACTGGAACCTGGAAAGNAACGGTGCAAGGTCTTGGCTAGGGCGCCCTGGTTTAGCCTAGTATATTAATGGTTTATAATGGTATATTTTTGTTTAGCGGTTTCCATGTTCACTACTCAAGAAGCTGCTCAGTTGTCCATCAGTTTCCTTAGGAAATCACGTTAGAGTGTGTTTAAACTTATATATCTTGTCTTCCAGTTAAATCTGTTCTCCCAGTCAAATGCCAAGGTTTTCGAGTCTCGCAGTTTCAACAGTATTCTGAATCAGCCGTCTCGTTATCAAGTAAGTTGCTAATACCATCAATGAAATAGTCACCACAATTTAATGTGACAGAAATTATTACATATGTGGAGAGACACAAACAATTACATCCTATTTTAGGGAACATTGACAACATCTTTCTTCTCTAGAGGGATTCATGTTCTGTGTCTTCTTGTCACTTTTTCTGACAGCAAATAATGAAAAGACTTATAAAAAGATATGTTCTGAGAGCACAAGTGGACAGAGAGAATGATGAAGTGAATGAAGGTAAGAAGCTCAGGCAGAAACAATGTTTTACATCATTTTCTGTGTGTAGGGTCATGCCGTATGTCTTCGGAGAAAATATTTATTTTCACGATGACCTGCTATGTAAGCTTAATATTTTATGTGTTTGTTTATTAAATACCTTAATATTAATATGACTGCACTAACATAAATTCAAGTTTTAGACAGCAAATGAATATATATTGCTACAAATAAATGAAGTTGAAAACAGAACTTGAATCTCATTAGCATATTAACACTGTTGTCCCTTCCTTTTCCACGATCAGTATTTAAAGGCCAGGAATCAGTCATAAAAGCCATTTAAGAATAGAGCTTAGCCGTAATAGTTGGGTCTGCATATGTACATTGTGAAAACATATACTGTAGTTCAACATTACCTATTATGTAATTAAATCTAGCCATGTCTACTTCATTAAAAGTCTGGTTATCTTAATAATTTGGTCTATTAGTTGAAGGGCCGTCTCGTAGATTTATTAAATTTATAACAGAGCTACGAGACAGATGACCTGACATCCAAGTGCTTCCCTAAACTTGTCTCACGTTCTCCCTAATAAAATTCTGTAGATAATGATGGTTATTGGTTTTAACAAATTTGAATGCATATCTGGCTAACATATATGTGTGCTGAGCGCTGTCAACTTACCACACAGTTGTCAACATTCCCCAAATTCAAGCATTACTCCTGAAATCCCAGGAGAGCAGGCAAATCATGGCCTTAACCGCATCCTTCCTCTATATTAATGGTGTGAGCATTACTGAAGATGAGCAGGACATATTTGTGAATTCAAATCCTGTCCCTTTAGTAACACAATGGATCTCAGCATTGATACATAATGTAATCTGACTCCCCATGCTCTCTTTCTCCCTTCCAAGAACTTTTTTAAGGAAGAAAAAGTTGTAAAGTGTGATTTTACCAGCAGCTGTCAGCGTTGCTCCTCTCTTGTGCCAGTAGAAAATTAAAATGTAATTTTAGATATCATATATTAATGGTCAGTTTTAGGCATCTTCTTGCCACCCCTAAAAAAAAAAAATAATTGTTAATAATAGGCATAAAGATATAGCATATTCAATGCATTTGCTGATATTTATTTTATTTTCAAATTATTTTTAAAGTAAACACCAATGTTACACCATAAACTAGATATTCTGTCTTAGAAACTCACAGTGTACACCATAATATATTTTCCCTATTTTTCTTTCTGTCGCTAAAACACACAATGCACCCCATAATACATTCTCTCTCTCACACAGACACACACACGTGCGATGCACCCAAGAACATATTGTCCTTACCTTTCTCTCTCTTCACACACACACACACTGAACCTTAAAGTACTTATTTCTTATCATCATATATATGCACAGTGCACCCCATAATACATTATTACTAACACACACGCACAGCACATTATAACATATGCCTACCTTTCTCTCAGTGCCTGCTGAGGGCTAGAGGTTTGGTAACCAGTGCTCTCAGTGCTTGGTTTGCCTGCTACTGAGAGCTATATTGTGAGCTATAACACTCACTACTGTGCAGTATTGTGGATGTGAGGAAACATTTAGCAACTATGTATCACCCACAGCTAAGATATACTGACACACGTCCCTCACTCACAGCTCTAGCGCTTCAGCTCCCTGCATCCTTCTTATTATATAGCAGCGTCCCCACTTGTTGCCACAATACACTGTTTAAAATGATCTGCCACTTAATGTGTGTATCCACGTGGGGAATACAGTCACCATAAATTAAACACTAGAATCCTGCCCCTACTCACCAACACATGTTTCACTTCTACAAGCTTTGTCAAGGTGTACAACATAATATTTAAATAAATAGCCTCTGGGGAAGAAGGAAAGAAGCTGAATCTCTAGCGCCATCTATTGTTTCAAAGGCTCCTTAGTGGGTCGGATGTGACTAGAGGAACGCCTCTTCCAATAGATGGCGCTAGAGATTCTGCTTCTTTCCTTCTTCCCCATAGGCTATTTATTTATTTAAATTTTAATGGTGCATGACGGCCTGTAGGTCTCCACACACCTTCTTGGTGATTCTCCTTAAGGAGAATGTTTATCCCCCTTGAGATACCTAGTAGATCTCTCACTAGCCAGCCAGATCCCTGCTCTACACTGATGAGGGGCAATCACCCCGGAACAGCTGTCTGTAGATGGGAAACTCTTCCTTAAGGAAGTGTTGGTTACTGGCTTGGCATTTATTCCCAGTCATGTTTAAAGGCTCCTTAGTGGGTAGGATGTGACTAGAGGAACGCCTCTTCCAATAGATGGCGCTAGAGATTCTGCTTCTTTCCTTCTTCCCCATAAGCTATTTATTTATTTAAATTTTAGTGGAGCATGACAGCCTGTAGGTCTCCACACACCTTCTTGATGATTCTCCTTAAGGAGAATGTTTATCCCCCTTGAGCTANATTAAATATTTAGAATAAAGATGGTGTAACACAGCCGTTACGATAAATCTGGTAAATATTCAAGTCATTTGAATATCAGTAAATAAACAAAACACAGGTAGTATATGGGAATTGAAATAAAAGATTATCAGTGTAGATTAAAGTGCCCATGTGAAAAGTTGTCAATGTCATTTCTTTGCTGTCATTTCTCTTTATTGTCTGAGGATATTTACAATCTTCACAAAAGTGGAGAAGCTTCCCAGACTTTTTATGTTAATAAGCAAATCACGCAGTAATAGCTACTTAATTTACATAAGCACATCTTCTAAGTGTTCTGCAACTAACACAATAACATGAGTTTATTGTGTTCTTCTTTCTTTGTAACATCCATTTTGATTTTACTTTCTATGGAAATACTACTGAAAATGCTAAAATATCAGCAGCATAAATTGCATTTAAAACAAGTCAAGTAATGTACAATCTGAAATTGAGAATAGCAGCCTTGATTATTAATGCACAGATTGCAGACATGTAGAGCTAATCCAGAGCCTGACCACATAAGACATAAGAGGACTGCTGGATGTTCTCACAACTCCACATCTGTGTTGCGGCTCACTTCTGGATCCTTGTGGTTTTCCTGCATTCTTCCTTGCAACCAAAATAACTGTGGGATGTGATTATTAGTACTTCACCGACTTGAGAACCTTACGCCTGTTCATAGAAAAGGCCACTGTGTTCATTACCAGCATGTGTCATTCCTAAAGACGTTGGGATACAGGAGGGTGGCAAATGATAGATATGTGAAGAAGTGCACAGGTAGAGATGGTTTTTGCGGAGGTATAGATGGTGGAACAGGCCTATTCACATTTAGAAAGATTTGTGTATAGAATGGTCTAACTATCAAAGATTGTGATTCTGGTCTAGGTTGACAGATTAGGGGCAATTAGATAAAATATTTGCACGAAGCATAACGTAATTCAGCCTAAAACAAGTGGGATGAATCCTTGCAGACTGTGACGTGATCATCGTACACGTCGTTATCAATGCATTGGTTTTGGATTGTTGGTTGAAGAGTCTGAGGTGAATGCTGGAAAATGAAATATGAGACTGCAATAGAAACAATCCTGGGATCATAGGCCATATGACTGCAAATGGGGACACACAAGACTTCCAGCACAGATATTGCTCCTCACGATAGGGTTTGATGTGTAGAATAGGGTATGCTTGGTGGAATAGGGCAGCTAGGTGGACTGTACAGTTAGGACTGGGTGCTGTGATTTGAACTCATTGAAAAGATCTGGTGTATTTATTTTATAGAGTATAAATTGCAATATAAACAGTCTTATTATATACGGTCTTATTAGGCAGTTCAAATAGAATAGACTTGTACTATGGTTTACTTATGCTTCTTGCCAGAAAAGACTTATCCACTACATGTGATTATATTAAACAAACTGAAAGCAAATACTTCATCATTCGTAGCCCAGTGACCTCTGAATTCAGTTACCTGGGTCTAGACTGTATTAACTTTGAATCTCAATGAAATCTTCTGCTCTTTATTTCACTGATGTGACACTGTAAATCAAGCAGACACTTCTCATTTCTCATTCCCATATATGCTGCAGGTCATTCATACTGAGGCTGCAGATCATGGCCACATGGGGGCTGATCCAGAGTTTGGGAGTAAGGGTAACAGGTGAAGTTTAAACTTTGAAAACAGATTAAAGTTGAAAGGTGAAATTTCCTAGCTTGACTCCAATATAAAAATAAAGTATAAAGGGGGTCATTCACAGGCTGATTTTCTACGATATTCGTGGGTTTGGGAAAAAACGGTCCGTGGGTGGCCACATAAAAAAACCCCAACGGTGACAAACCCTGAAAAATGTTAACAAGCTACATCGGTGATGGATTTTCCAACTTCCCTAGAGAAAATCACCCGTTTGTCAGTGCTAACATTCCACGGGAACAAAGTCGTTCTCGTGAACGGCCACCTTAAAGCTATTCAGTTGGTGAGAAGTTTGTGAAAAAACAAAGAGATTTACCTGCATGCAATAAAATCAATTAATTAATTAATTTGCATCCCTCAGATTGAATATTTGCTCAGATCTAATGTATGTTAACAAAACATACTTATGCTTTTTTCTTCCAGGTGAATTAAAAGAAATAAAACAAGATATCTCAAGCCTTCGTTATGAACTCTTAGAAGACAAATCTCAAGCAACTGAAGAGCTGTCAGCCTTGATTCATAAACTAAGTGAGAAGCTAAGCCCCAGTGTGTTGAGGTGTGAGTGAAGAATGGCCCCAGAAGAATTATTGGTAGCACATATAATGGCAATAAACTAAAAGGTATCCCATACTTGAAGACAAAATGTCTGGTAGATTTATAGCACACAGGTCATTCAAAATGTTTGTCATACGATACAAAGGCTTAACAAATAAATGTTAATCTCTTTTAAACTTGTATTAAGTTTCCTGGGGACCAAGGGATTGCCTTGATGTAATTACAGTTTCATTATGTTAATAACTTTGATTATTGTTGTGCAAGGTTTTCAAATATTAAACACTACCAGACAGAATGGCCATTTACTAAATGACAACTTCATACGCATCAAACATCAGATGATATAGATTATAGAGGCACAATATAATGCAGTTTTAAAGGAGTGCAAATATGGACAAAGCAATGGGAGTAAATGAAATTAATGATGATGTAAATGACTGATTGTACTCTCTTGTTATGTATGAGATACACTGGCTACCATGGATGTACCTTATCAAAGTACAACAGTATTAGATAAATCCCAAACCATACTCCATTATCAAGAACTGGGGACTGTTATTATGGGTAACTACAGTAACAAAGTAATGATGAACATAAATAATTAGCACTTGTTTATGTCACATCTATATTTTCTAGAATGTATTTTTGCACCCACCATTTACCATCACACATATTTACCAAAACAACAGTACTTGGGTTAGAACACACAATAAGGTACAGCTATATCCACCTGATATGCAGAATCACTAGCTCAATGCAATTATTGCTGGATGTCATTGTAATTCAGAAGAGCACAACTCCAGTGAGTTAGACATTAGCAGCATGTACTCTAAATACATAACCAATTGTCGGAGATGCACAATGTGTCAAGGTGTCCATAGCATAATCACCCAAGACAGATGTGTCTATGGCATAATTAAAACACAAGTGTATTGTTATTGTGTTGCATATTTGTTATATCAAAAGATGGTTGTTAATAAACAAATAATGATTCAGGTTTTCCTGTAAGATACGCTCAATTACAACATATTCAATTCACATGAGTTGCTTTCTCACCTATGGTGCACAGTTTGCTGAAGAGCCATTGCTCTGAGCATGCTGACAATTGACATGATTATATGACAGTTGACGTGATCATATGAAGTGCTTTGAGCATAAACATGTGGACTGGCGGCCCTACGGAAGCCATAACGTGTGAACTGTTATATGAATGAAATTATTTGGGCAATTTAGGGGCAACAAAACTGAATTATATTTTGCCTCAATCTAAAACCATGCTAAAATGATCATGCACTCCTGGTTATTCCTATAAAGTAAAATAAATATAAATACTTAAAATGGTAAACAAAAAAGAAAGCATGTATGGATGTAAATAAATAGTAGCAGCAGGTTTCTTTCATAGTCTCTTTCTAAAGTTTTATATCTGTGTAACAACCCCATCCAACACAACCCCATCCAACACACCCCAACAATACCCCATCCAACACATATACACCCTATAGAAATCTGAGCATTATGCACCTAGATTGACTCAATGGATCTACGCATTATACTCTTCTGCAAGCTGCTTGAGGAAGTCAGAATTTTCTGGCACTGCACTTGTTGAGTTCAGTACACTAGGAGATCCATTTAAAGGGACAGACCTTCTTCTCTGCCCATAAAACATATACAAGGTGGGCAAGGGGTAGCTGTACATTTTACAGTAGGAGCAGGGCATGGGGGGGTTACGACCTCCATGCACATCAGGGGTCTGTACAACCATCATTCTGCACAGGAACTTAATGTAGACCTATCTCTTGAAAGGGTAGTGCATTCCCCTTACAAGCAGACTTTAAGAACTCTGTGTGTCCATTGTATACAGAGGGGTCTGGATCTGGTACAATGGGAGTATACATTTAGGCATCACTTTGGGGTTTATTTATTAGATTTAGAGAGAAAAACTTTAACATTTATTAGTTTGAGCACTGTCAAAGGGACATGTTCTTTCCATTTAGTGACCTCTTACTAACACTCTAATTTATATACCAAACAAACAAACTGTGTCCCTGGCACTCATTTACTATCCTAGGTCTAAGCACACACATACAGTATTACACAGGCTGCCTACCCCTGTCTAACAAGCTGTAAAATCAATTAAGCCATGTCTCCCTTTTCAGCTTAGTCATACTAATCAAAGCAACACACGAAGGTATTAGACAACAGCACCACCATGTGGTCATCTTCTAACATAACACTTTGTAAAAATAAAAGCTGGGGCCACATTCATTATACCATGGTTGCCAACTCTCCTGGAATATCAGGGAGACTCCCTGAAAAGTGGGTGATCTCCCTGACTCCCTGAAGTGCTGGATAATCTCCCTGATGCTCATTCAGTTGAAGAAGACATTGTGTTATGATGATAGAAATCACTAATTGTGTCCTATTTCTATACAGATAATGAAGTTACTGGTTCTCCTATTTACATCTATTCACAATAAATAGTGAAAGTGATTATTTACTGACAATTTAAGAAANAATAAATACTGATGNNGCTATTTTTATTGTGAAATAGTTTTCATGGCAGAGCTAGACACGCCCATGGGTGGAGCTATCCACAGGACACACCCCTTTGGTGGCACAAGTTACGCCCCTTTTGTGAAGAGCTTGTCACAATCTCCCTGAAATCCATTTGCAAAAGTAGGCAACCATGCATTATACCGACTTTCTTTTCTTCCCAGTAATAAAATTGTTCAGTGTATTTATGAGGGTTTATTTGTAGTGATTTGCCTCATTATTAACACTATACTGGATCTACACAATAGCCATTATTAACCAGTTATTAACTGTACTTACATACAATATGTGCTTTCAAGAGTGAAAAACATATTATTACTGGCAGAGCAAGGCAAAGGGGGAATTTTATAAAATGTATATTTAATTTAAAACAAAATCCTTTAATGTTTCTCATATGTATTATCTGTTATCTCAATTTTCCAAAGGTACCAGACCATCTATATAATGAGGAATCTTCCCAGAATCCAATCACATAGTACTTATGTTATCATACATGCAGAACAAGATAAGGTTATTTTTAATGAAAATATTTATAAACCATGAACAGAACCCTTTGCTGTTTGGGTTTGGTTAGTATGGATAATCTTATCTGGATGAAGAACAGATAAAGGCAGTAATTGTGTGCTTCCCTACTGTGTTATCTGACAGACTAAAAACTAGCGCATATGTGATTTAGAATAACAATGTCATATTGTAAAAGGCCACTGAACACAAAGGACGATTTAATGCCAGCATTTATTAGCATTAAATGAGTTACAAAGACGACAGCTTCAGTATATAATATAAGAGTTTTTCAGGAACAGGAATGATTTAACAGTGCATGCTGTAATATAGATATTTGATAAAGGACCTTTGGAACTGATAATTTTAGTAATGACTTTCTATTTAATTATTTATCATACAATTAAACTATATAGAGCTTTTGCTTTTAATAATAAATATGCCAGTATGCAGCAACAATATGTACAGTATATAATAGGTGTCATGTACTGGCTAACAGAAGATGTTGCATAGAGAAGAGACAGTTCAGTATATCAGGGTCTGTGTGTTACAAATTAAATCTGTATTATGTTACAGATGGCCAGTAACTGAATGTGGTGTATATAATGTTATACTAACTGTTGATGTACAGATAATTCTGGCAATAATAATAAAATCAATTGTATACAAAGAAGAATATTGTATGGCCTTTTATTTTTAACACTAACTTGGGTAACAATTTATTTTTTATTTAGGTTCATTAGAAGTTTAACTTATTTTATGTGAAGGTTTTATGGAGTCTGAGAATGGGAGGTTCAGGGGTAACTAGAGTAGGTGCAGGATAGTTCAGTTATGTATGCTGGGTAGTTCACAGTTACATACACAGTTACATATTTCACAGATGGGTATGATGGACCAATAATCATGAATGAAATTCCATTAAAAATATACTACATGAAAAAAACAAACAACGGTAACGAAACACAGCATAGCACATGATTTGCATTCCAATGCCTTTACTGTTTCATTTGGAAGGTTAAATGCTAATGTAATGTAATTCCATATAGGCTGTGAAATGTCAGCCATTAGCAGCTTCCTGGAGATAAACATGACCTGTGGCTAGTGAAAACATTTAGCTATAAACTCTGTATATGTATGTCTGTAGTTTGAATTAGGCACACCTAAGTGACAAACCCTAGGCTATGATATTGGTGCCAATAAACGGGGGAAATTTTCACTAAAGGGATAGTGGGGTTTTTCGTTTTGTTTTTTTTTAATAGTTCTAGTGGAAGACTAGCTTTACTATAAATTGACCTAATTCCTTCACCCCTTCCTTTCTGAATGCAAGAGACAACCATAGCATGGCTAAAATCACTGAACAAACTTCATGTTGATCTACTGAATCAGGCAGATTTGTTCTTCAACAAATTATACATGTCTATAACAATAACTAACACAAATATATATAGATGCCAGTATGTACTTTAGATACACTAGAGTACTAGACCAATGTGTTGGTAAGCCAACAAATTATTATCTGGAGAACTGGAACACAGTACAAAGTATATACAGACTGCAAAAGTCAGGTTGCATAATCAAGCATAAGGACATGAAGTCAGCAGGCCACACACTTGACAGTGGAATTGGGCTATAAATCATTCTAGTGTGTGGTGAAGATTTATTTTCATGATAAAGGCCAGATTATCTGATTCCGGATTAATAATCATGCCCTAGCTTTAATTTTTTAATCAGTGTATTGTGTTCTGCATGCCCAGCATATTGGGTTGTGCAGTGTCTATAAAAAAATTAAACATACTCACCAAGACTTGCAGCATGGGAAATCCAGCACTATGTGAGTAATGGGGAGAGGGAGACCTGAGCTGATCAGGCACCCCGTTCAATCAGCTGGACGGGGCAGAATACTGAGCCTGTGCCCTCTGGTGATGTATGCCACATGTCAATACTAAATAAGTAGGCATCTCCTAATGCACGGCTGTGGATTAACGGCACCCTATCGGGACCTTTCTGCATCCGCAACGGCACCCGCCAGGGCTGCCCCTTATCCCCACTAATGTTTGTATTATGCATTGAGGCACTGGCCAGATCTATACGTTCTAATGCTGGCATCCGTGGGATCTCCGTCGGAGGAGTGGAGACAAAACTGGCTCTCTATGCAGACGACGTCCTCTCCTTCCTCACCTCCCCCCATACCTCGCTCCCAGCCCTCCTGGAGGAGTTTGACCACTTTGGCTCTCTCTAATTTCAAAATTAACTGTTCCAAGTCGGAGGCTTTGGACTTCCATTTCAGCGAGGCTGGCGCAGCCGCCCTCGGTCAGCGATTTACCTTTTCCTGGCGCTCCTCCCATATCCACTATCTGGGGCTCAATCTCCCCAAGGTCTGTAGTCAACTATTTTCTCTAAACCTCCCCCCCCGCTGACAAAAATCAAAACGGATCTTGACACCTGGTCTTCCAAACGTCTCTCGTGGCTGGAACGGATCAAAATGAACGTCCTCCCCAGATTCCTCTACGTCTTCCAGGCTTTGCCGATTCATATCGTTTTTTACGACTGCACAGGCCATACTGGTAAATTTCATCTGGGGCAGTGGTAGACCGTGGTACCGGAGGGATGTTCTGTTCTGTCTAAGAGGGGATGGGGGGCATCCAAGCACCCCTCCTCATAGCCTACTATTGCTCTGCTCACCTGCAGCGCATCTTGGACTGGACATATGCTTTCCCGGGACTGCAATGGGTCTCCACAGAGAATGGTTTCTCCCGGACACCACTCCAGTTTCTCCCCTGGCTCCCCACCTTCCCTACCTCCACTCACCCCACCTTCTCGCCTACCCCCCAGATCTGGCGTCGCGCGCGTCTNAAAAATGTGATTTCCTCACAGCGTTCTCCCATCTCCCCTTTTGGTCACAAGCCTGATTTTCCCCCTGGCCTGGATCCCCGGCACCTGGCGGACTGGACAGTGGTGGGGCTCTCGCGATGACATGATGTCCTCCGCTCCGGAGTTCTGCCCCCCTTCTCGTACCTGCAAGCAGCACACTCGCTGTTGCCCTCCTCCGCCTGGTCCTACACCCAGCTTTGCCACTTTCTCTCCTCTGCCAGATATGGCCATTTCTTTAAACGTGCCCTCTCCCCATTTGAGGCGCTCTGTTCCCTCCCTTCCCCTCCCAACCATGCTATCTCTGCAATTTACAAACTCGTCCTTCGAGACTTCTACCCTGTCAGTCCCAGATATCTGGCCGCTTGGGATAGAGATTTGACTGACCCCCCCCTCTCCTGAGGAATGGACCCGTATCTTCCAAATTTCGCATGTGTGCTCAAGGAGTCTCTATGTGGTGGAAACACAGCTCAAAATTCTCACCCGCTGGTACCGAACACCTCAAATGCTCCATTCCTTCCTCCCCCACGTATCCCCTATGTGTTGGTACTGCGACCTTGCTGTAGGCTCCCTGACCCATATCTGGTGTGGTTGCGCGATCCTCGCCCCCTTCTGGTCCCAGGTCCTGGACATTATACGCCAGGTTGTGGGGCCAGACATTCCAACGGACCCCAAATTTTCGATATTGTCCCTCCCTCCGGGTTCCCTTGCCTCCCTGAAATGCTCCCTTCTGCTGCAGCTTAGCAATGCCGCGTGGGCTGTAATCCCCATCCATTGGCGCTCCCGCTCCCCCCCTACGGTCTCTGAGTGGATTCAAAGGGTTGAATTTTACCGCTCCATGGACAAATTGATCCTCTTGGCAACTGACCAGTTTGATGTCTACACCACCACGTGGCTCCCTTGGCTCTCGTACTTGGACTCTCTGCCTACTACTCCTTCACCTTGATGTCTGCCTGATCTTCTGACCTACTGCAGTTGCTGTTCCTCCCTACCTGCTCCTGGCTCCTTCTATCCCTCCCCACCCTCCTCCCCTCTCTTTTTCTCTTCCCTGCTGCTACCCCCTTTCCCCCCCCTCTCTCCTCCTTTTTTGGTATAGCTGTCTGCTTGGTATGCCAAACCCCTGGTGATCTTTGCTTATGTATACGGCTACTGTATGGCCACCAGTTTTTGTTACTCATTGACTTGCTCTCTGTTAAATTCTCATGTTTGTTCCCTTGTTCCGAGTTTGTCATGTAATGGCCTTCAATAAAGACAGAATTTATACTAAATAAGTAGGCATATGCCACTCCACTGGGCACTTACTAGAACTATTAGCGTTCTAGTGTATAGTGCCGAAAACGGGGTGGTTTCTCCAGGGGCAACAGCATAACCACCCACTATCTCTATAACCATTGATAACTCCACCATCTGCTTAACCACCCATGCTTGCTGTGTCATCCTCGACTCCTTACTCCCCATCACCCCCACAACTATGCCCGCTCCCAATCCTACCACTTTCACCTGTGCAACATTGTTCGTATCCGTCTCTTCCTCTCCACTGAAGCCACCAAGACTACTGTAACATCCTTCTCTGCGGCCTCCCAAAAACTCACTTCTCTCCCGTACAATACTTAATGCAGCAGCTAGAGATGATGTTTCCTAGCCCAAGTCTAATAATAGTGTAACCATAACGCTGGTCAGTATCTTTGTACAATAAGCAATAGAAAATTATTCTCCTTTCATGCAAAGTATAACATTAATTCATGGTTGCTGACTTTTGGTTTCTCCCTCCCAGAGAAAATTCTGTCATCATAGTTACAAACTGTTTGTTACCTGAAGTCACTGACTCAGTCCAGGTCCTGCTAGACTTGCAGACCCCCCCAGGGATTTCCCGAAATTCAGGAGTCCCCCTGGACATTCCAGGAGAGTCGAAATCCCTGAAATTCAACATGGTTTTGCTCAGGTGTAACTTTACGCCCATAATTTCAAGTCTGGATCTGCTCCTTAGTTTCTGATCATTCATGTTGGATTGTGAGCTATTTTGCATTCAGCATATTCACATTCATGAATGACATGTTCAGAGGGAGATATATAGACTAGATAAATTTTGGTGGGACATCAAGAGCTGCCATAAGGAGTGTACCTTTATTATCATTGCCACAGATACCCAGGCCAAGCCCCTTTCTGCCCCCTACCTGGACTGGATGGCATCACAACAACAGCAGATTTATTTACAAAGAGTGTGCATATATGGGGTGTGCATTTATGGGTAACAACAGTTTGGTCCTGGTTACATAAGAGTGTAATCAGCAAGTGACAAGTCAACTCTCAAAACTCATGTCTGATGATAACAGCTAGCGACAATAACAACTTCAGGCGTCATAGCAGGAACCATGACCACCAGGGGAAGACGAGTAGGACTAAAAAGAGAAAGAAAAATAGGCAGACCAATCCAGACACACCCCTACCCCAGAAGAGCCCAAGAGGGGTGTACAGGTTACAGACTCACTGCACTCTTAGAGCCAGTCCCACCAGGAACAGCAAGAGTGTGGGCAAGAGAAGCAGCAGCCCATCAAATTCAGGCGTCATAGCAGGAACCATGGCCACCAGGGTAAGACGAGTAGGACTAAAAATATAAAAAAAAGAGGTAGACCATTCCAAACACACCCCTACTCCAGAAGAGCCCAAGGGGGGTGTAAACGTTACAGACTCACCGCGTACGCATGGCCAGTCAGAACAGAACAGAACAGGAATAGAAGGAGTAGTCTGGGCATGAGAAGCAAAATTCATTGGCGAAAAAAACCTTCAGGTGTCACAGAAGGAACCACGGCCACCAAAGAAAGACGAGTTGGTTTAAAAAAAGAAAGAAAAAGAGGTAGACAAACCCAGACACACCCGTACCAGAGAAAAGCCCAAGTGGGTGTATACGTTACAGACTCACCGCATTCTTACAGCCGGTGCCGACAGGAACAACAGGAGTCTGGGCAGGAGGAGCAGGGCCAGTCCAAACAGAAACAGAAGGAGTAGTCTGGACAGGAGAAGCAACATTCATTGGCGAAAAAAACTTCAGGTTACAAAAGGAAGACGAGGTTACCAAAGGAAGACAAGTTTGACTAAAAAGAGAAAGAAAAAGAGGTAGACCAATCTAAACACAACCCCTACCCCAGAAGAGACCAAGAGGGGTGTACATGTTACAGACTCACCGAGCATGCAGGGCTGGTCCAAACAGGAACAGCAGGAGGAGTCTGGGCAGGAGGAACAGCAGCTAGCGATGATAACAACTTCAGGTGACATAGCAGGAACCATGGCCAGCAGGGGTAGACAAATTGGTCTAAAAAGAGAAAGAAAAAGAGGTAGACCAATCCAGACACACCACTACCCCTGAAGAGCCCAAGAGGGGTGTTCACGTTACAGACTCACTGCACACTTAGAGCCAGTGCCTACAGGAACAGCAAGCGTCTGGGCAGGAGAAGCAGCATTCATTGGCGAAAACAACTTCAGGTGACACAGCAAGAACCACAGCTACCAGTGGAAGACAAGTTGTACTAAAAAAAGAAAGAAAAAGAGGTAGTCCAATCCACACACTCCCCTACCCGAGAAAAGCCCAAGGGGGTGTACACGTTAGAGACGCACCACGTACGTAGGGCCAGTCCTAACCGGAACAGGAGTAGTAGTCTGGGCAGGAGAAGCAGCAGCTAGCGACGATAACAACTTCAGGCGTCATAGCAGGAACCATGGCCACCATGGCTAGACAAATAGGACTAAAAAGAGAAAGAAAAGAGGTAGACCAATCCAGACACACCCCTACCCCGGAAGAGCCCAAGAGGGGTTTACACGTTACAGACTCACCGAGCACGCAGGGCCGGTCCTACCAGGAACAGCAGGAGGAGTCTGGGCAGGAGGAGCAGCATCTAGCGACAATAACAACTTCAGGTGTCATAGCAGGAACCATGGCCACCAGGGGTAGACAAATAGGACTAAAAAGAGAAAGAAAAGAAGTAGACCAATTCAGACACACCCCTACTCCAAAAGAGCCCAAGAGGGGTGTATACGTTACAGACTCACCGCACTCTTAGAGCCAGTGCCAACAGGAACAGCAGGAGTCTGAGCAGGAGGAGCAGCAGCCCAATAACTTCAGGCGTCACAGCAGGAACCACAGCTACCAGAAGAAGACGAGTAGGACTAAAAAGAGAAAGAAAAATAGGCAGACCAATCCAGACACACCCCTACCCCAGAAGAGCCCAAGAGGGGTGTGAACGTTACAGACTCACCACACTCTTAGAGCCAGTCCCACCAGGAACAGCAAGAGTGTGGGCAGGAGGAGCAGCAGCCCAACAACTTCAGGTGTCATAGCAGGAACCATGGCCATCAAGGTAAGACGAGTAGGACTAAAAATAGAAAAAAAAGAGGTAGACCATTTCAAACACACCCCTACTCCAGAAGTGCCCAAGGGGGGTGTACACGTTACAGATGCACCACGTACGTAGGGCCAGTCCAAACAGGAACAGAAGGAGTAGTCTGGGCAGGAGAAGCAGCAGCTAGCGACGATAACAACTTCAGGCGTCATAGCAGGAACCATGGCCACCATGGGTAGACAAATAGGACTAAAAAGAGAAAGAAAAGAGGTAGACCAATCCAGACACACACCTACCCCGGAAGAGCCCAAGAGGGGTTTACACGTTACAGACTCACCGAGCATGCAGGGCCGGTCCTACCAGGAACAGCAGGAGGAGTCTGGGCAGGAGGAGCAGCAGCTAGCGACGATAACAACTTCAGGTGTCATAGCAGGAACCATGGCCAGCAGGGGTAGACAAATTGGTCTAAAAAGAGAAAGAAAAAGAGGTAGACCAATCCAGACACACCACTACCCCAGAAGAGCCCAAGAGGGGTGTACACGTTACAGACTCACCGCACTCTTAGAGCCAGTGCCTACAGGAACAGCAAGAGTCTGGGCAGGAGAAGCAGCATTCATTGGCGAAAACAACTTCAGGTGACACAGCAAGAACCACAGCTACCAGTGGAAGACGAGTTGGACTAAAAAGAGAAAGAAAAAGAGGTAGTCCAATCCACACACTCCCCTACCCGAGAAAAGCCCAAGGGGGTGTACACATTACAGACGCACCACGTACGTAGGGCCAGTCCAAACAGGAACAGAGGGAGTAGTCTGGGCAGGAGAAGCAGCAGCTAGCGATGATAACAACTTCAGGCGTCATAGCAGGAACCATGGCCACCAGGGGTAGATAAATAGAACTAAAAAGAGAAAGAAAGAGGTAAACCAATCCAGACACACCCCTACTCCAAAAGAGCCCAAGAGGCGTGTACACATTACAGACTCACTGCACTCTTAGAGCCAGTGCCAACACGAACAGCAGGAGTCTGGGCAGGAGGAGCAGCAGCCCAACAACTTCAGGCGTCACAGCAGGAACCACAGCTACCAGAGGAAGACGTGTAGGACTAAAAAGAGAAAGAAAAAGACGTAGTCCAATCCAGACACACCCCTACCCGAGAAAAGACCCAGGGGGTGTACACATTACAGACTCACCACGCACACAGGGCCAGTCCTAACAGGAACAGCAGGAGGAGTCTGGGCAGGAGGAGCAGCAGCTAGCGACGATAACAACTTCAGGTGTCATAGCAGGAACCATGGCCACCAGGGGTAGACAAATAGGACTAAAAAGAGAAAGAAAAGAGGTAGACCAATCCAGACACACCCCTACTCCAAAAGAGCCCAAGAGGGGTGTACACGTTACAGACTCACCGCACTCTTAGAGCCAGTGCCAACAGGAACAGCAGGAGTCTGTGCAGGAGGAGCAGCAGCCCAACAACTTCAGGCGTCACAGCAAGAACCATGGTCACCAGGGTAGGTAAGAAGAGTAGGCCTAAAAATAGAAAAAAAAGAGGTAGACCATTCCAAACACACCCCTACTCCAGAAGAGCCCAAGGGGGGTGTAAACGTTACAGANGTGGTCAAACCAGGCCCGGCAAAACCAGTGTGGTCAAACCAGGCCCAGCATTCCTCACATACAGAGGATACTGAGAGAGCATGCTGGGATGTGTAGTCTGACACACAGGTTGTGTCCAGTACTATAGAGATTGGAAGTCATACAACCTCTATGTGATGACCCAGGATCTTATATATATGGGGTCCCTGTGATATTCTGTATTACAGCACTGTCACAACGCGCCTCAGTGTGTGCGTCACAACGCGCCTCAGTGTGTGTCACTTAATGGGACTCGCTCTTATAATTGTGAGTAGTTGGGGTCACAGCGGCGTCTGTACAACAAGCATAAGACCCCCAGGAGCCCGGGGTCCATCTACTGGCCCCATCATCACGATCACACAGACCTCACACATAGGAAATCCAACTAGAGCACTGAACTAATACAAAGGAGGTCACATGACTTCAATAGAACACACAGGAGAACAGAGGAGGTCACATGACTCCAATAGAACACACAGGAGGTCACAGAAGAGGTCACATGACTGCGCTAGAACACACACACACAGAGGAGGTCACATGACTGCGCTGGAACACACACACACAGAGGAGGTCACATGACTGCGCTGGAACACACAGCTCCACACCGGAAGTATACAGCGTATATTACATTATATCATTCACTCCAGTCACACACAGCGTCTGTACAGGGATGAGCCCAAGTGAAAGCAACAAGAGGCCAAGGAAAAACATTAGATTGTCAGCTCTGAGGATTAGGGTGCGATCTTTCTATTGACCGATTTCTGTATCATTATATTTATTATCCAGATTCTTATTATTATAATTCGCCGGATAACCAGGAAAATAAACGTTTTCTAAAGAGACCAAAACAAGTCACTTTAACCGATGTAACCATAGTGTTTATAGACTCCAGCACAGTATACTCCCCCCGAACAAGTCCCCCTCCCCCCACGCGGCCAGCCACCCACATTTCTGACCAATCACCAAACAGCGAAAACCCTAGAAACCCCACAACACGGGTATAACAGAGGATGGTTAATGCCAGAGACACAGGGAGAGGCCCGGTCACGTTACACGCGTCATGTAATACAGACTGTCCAACTTCAGAGACCCCAGAACAATCACCATCCACTGAACAGGCGGCAACCCCCGAAACACAGGAGTCC
>JABWIB010001932.1:32440-59064 GCA_016617825.1 Platyplectrum ornatum | reverse complement strand
CACGTTGCAAGTGTTTCTTAGAAGCGCAATTTTACTTCTTGTATAGGAGCTACACAAGATTTAATGTCAATCTGAAGTATTTCTGTCTTTACCTAAATAGTCATTACATTAGTTTACTGATAAACTTAAAAAATGGGAAATTATTTTGTGTTAGGGGTGCCTTGAAAAATTATGGAAACCCTAAGGGTGCCTCGAACTCGAAAGTTTGGGAACCACTGGCCTAGGGTGAACCCTTAATTACAAAAGAAAGCACATCCCCCAACATTTAGGGGGGGGGGGCAAATAAGGGACAAATAAGTCCCCCGACTCCACCCAGGCCCTACCCGACTCTGTCCAAGCTCCACTCCTTTTTCCGTCAACCTTTAATGAGAAAAAAACAAGAAAAACTCAATTCCAACCAGATTGTCCATTTATTAGGTCAAACTTACAGGGTGGTGGGACAGTCACCCAAAAGCGAAACAGTTGGAAGGTATATAAAAAGACTTACATAAGACGAGGCCATCTCAAGAGTTCCCGAAAGCTTGAACTTGAACTTGAACTGTTTTTCTCCCAATAAAACAAAATGTTGTGTTTATGCTATTAACTCTCATTTTTATGGATTTGGAGAATTTTTTGTCATTCAAATCATAGAACTTAGAACCACATAGAGCGCATTGTTGCTGTGTCTACATAATGTATTGCTGATATAAAGTTTATCTAAACAAATGTATGCAGAAATATCAAATGAAAGCTTACACAATATAAGAACCAGCAGTGCAGTGAAGCGGAAGTTGGTTAATTGGGTCTACATAATGTCCCCAGCAGCAGTCTTGCCCATGAAGAGAACATATTAGTCTGTACAACACCCCAGTGAGTTTTTGTGCCTCAGTAATTATCCTTTCTATAGAATAGTGTGAGGGAGGCATTGTATTATATACCAGGTGGCAACTTCTTT
This sequence comes from Platyplectrum ornatum, assembly GCA_016617825.1. Classification (NCBI taxonomy): domain Eukaryota; kingdom Metazoa; phylum Chordata; class Amphibia; order Anura; family Limnodynastidae; genus Platyplectrum; species Platyplectrum ornatum. The sequence continues at coordinate 58,130 of JABWIB010001932.1, read as the reverse complement.
TCTCTTGTAAGTTGTATAACGCAGCATTTTTTTGTTATTTATAAGGGAGCCATGGTGACAAAATGTCGCCTGTGATCCCTCAATTTAATACACCTCTACAATAGCTTCGTGGTATTCTGATGGGTAAATGATGCTCTTTACAAATTAATAATAGCGTTCTTTCTATCATTTAAATATGTGTTTTCCTATTACGCGATAATACAGAAGACAATGTGCTCCCAATGTTATTTATAGCATATAAGGTACAGTCAAACATAATACAATTTCATATGGAGTAATGGCTCTTCCAACCACTTGGGATGTTCTGTTGAAAAGTGATTTCCTGGTGCCGAAAGGTAAATACTCTATATTTTTCATACTTTGTGAGTATGTCAGTGGAATTTGTGTTAAGCTCGGGCCAGAGGGAGACATACGGAGTAGATTTATATAGCATATAGTTTTATTTAGATAAATATTAGAGACAGACATATCAAACAGGATGTGGGTAATGCACTGGAAAGCAGGATGTAGGTAATTCACTGGAAAGCCTCGATAGTGACAGCGTACTTCACAGATGTGTCTGACAGTTAAATCTAACAGTTCCAGCTCGATGTAAATATCTGGTAGTAAAAAAAAAAATTAAATATCATATTATTCAGTAATGCTAGACTCCAGGGCCTAAATTTACTAAACTGCAGGATTGGAAAAGTGGGGATGTTGCCCATAGCAACCAATCAGATTCAGCTCTCATTTTCATTTTACCTACTGGAGAATGAAAGCTTAAATCTCATTGGTTGATATGAGCAGCATCCCCAGTTTTCCAATCCTGCAGTTTAGTAAATTTAGGCCAGGTAAAAATGAAAGTAGGACAACACAGACTGATGTGGGCAGATACAAAACTATATAATGATGCAAAACTTATCATGTCAATAAATTATAGAAGTGTTTAGGATTTCATAAAACTTTGCGTTTAGTTGTGAGAATCCTGAATATCCACCTTAACTGGAATGGCTGATACAGATGATACATTCATAAATACACTTTATAACAGGGTTTTGTTAAGAAGAAGCACTGTTTTAATTTACCACATGAATGGTTCATAGCATTTCCTTTAACTATAAAGGATTCAACACAATAGTATGTACACTGAACATGACGCCTGCACATTTCCCATTAGCGTAGACTCTGCACAGACCTGTTTGTGTGGTGATTAGAAGTGGTGGATGATAACTGATGGCAACGTTTTACTATCAATGAATGCGGACACCAGCCTAAATTTACCAAAATGTGGAAAAGTGGGGATGTTGCCAATAGCAACCGATCAGATTAAACCTCCTAGTTTCATTTTACATACACACACAGCAGATCCAACAATAATAACTACAAAACAGTTATATATGACTTCTATATATGACTGTCCCAAAAGGACCATTAGATAGAATAATGCCAGTGTACACTGAGCGAGACATTGTTTTCTCTACTCTAATACTTTTAGACTGTATTTTGTCAATTTACCAATAAACTGTTAAATCAAACAGGACAAACACTGGCTGCTGTAAAGATAATTAAAAATAGTGTCAGCACATTTAGTAAATAACAATATCCTATATGCACAACTTACAAAAGCCCTTACTTTGAAATCAATTCAGTGACATCATATTCATGTTTTTTTGTCTAAATATTTCATGTATTTTAGACAGAATACATTATGTAAATGTAAAAAATGAGAATAATGTAATGAAGTAAATCATATTTCAGTCTTTCAACTGTACAAATAAGTTAATCTTCAGAGTGACAGGCTGTTATTGAACTATTTAATGGATGGAGGGATGCCAGACAAACTAAAGTACATGTTCTTACTAAATGATCCTTATGACAATTTAATTTGCTCAGTTGCACAACAAATGCTCCAATTCTTAAATTGAGTTTGCGTTACTTTAAGTAAATCATTCAGCCAATCAATATGTCAGTCATTATAGGATACCAGAAAGTAGACGATATGATATGAGACAGAGTGTATCCAGATATAGTCAAGCCATAATGAGCAGGTACAGAATACAGTGACTCTGATACTCAGAACTTTGTTAAACTTCCTTCATATACTTTTCCATTAAAGAAATAATTAATAATATCTTTATATATATCCAGAGTCCACTGCCTCACTGAAGTTCACTAACGTGTAGGATAGGGGTGCTGCAAGATTGGGGGGACGTGGGTTTAATACAGTAAATTATTCAGAAAAATGAACAAAAGGACATATGCTGTGAGATAAAGGATCTTTGCAACCTTGAGACCATGTGCTGCTCTCTTGATATAAGAAATATAAATTATTTTGTAAGAGGATGTTTGATGAAGTGCAGTTTGTATCAGATAAGATATGTTATGGGTGGTGTGTGTGTATATACGCCAGAGAGAGACTGTATTATGAGGTGCTATGTGTGCCAGAGAAAATATATTTTGGAGTGATGTGTGTGTTTTAGAGAGGATATACAGTATTATAAGCTGGTATATGTGAACGAGAGGATGTATTATGGGGCAGTGTGTGTTTGAGGTTTAGAAAATGTGCACTGTATGTGTGACACGAATAGTTGACAGCTTTAATAAAGCAAAACAATATTAAAGGGAACAAGATGGGGAATATAGTGGGGTACAAGTTGTAAATACATAATACATAAATACATAAAAACATGTCATTACAAAATTTAAATCACTGCCTCCAGTCCTGATCATTACAAAGAATTTGAGGGACTTGAGACATCAGGCCCCACCCCTTTGGCTCTTCAGGGGTGGGGCTTTTGGGGGGTGATTTGCATAAATTACACCCACCGCTCCACCCCAGTGCTGACGACTTTTGGTTTTGGAGTCAACAACCCTGCTCACTGAAGGCTCAGTAGCTTCCGAAACAAAACGTATGTTTTCGAAATACATAGAGCTGAAAGCTCAGGTTTCCCAGCTAATGCCAACACAGTCCCCTGTAACAACAGGTTGCAAATACATGTAATTATATTATGTTAATCAACGTATTCTCTTAAGTCTGAACATGGCCCATGGTTCCATGGTGTGGAGTTGTGTCATGGTCAAAATTTGCTCACGCAATAAGGGCAGGGAGGGGCAAATACAATCCATTCACATGCCCATTCATTTCTTAAAACACTACTGAAGCCAAGAGTGCTTATTAAAGTTGTAAATGATTGTAAATGGACAGAACATATTGGAGAGTGGCTGCTGTAGTTTGCACAAAGTTTCAAATCACAAATAAAAAGAACAACTTTAGATAAGTAATTAGTGTTGTGTCATAAATGATAACTAATCACGTTAGTCTCCCCCTGCTCAGTTATCTCAGCACCATGTGCGTGTGTCTCATAATCAATCTTATATGAATAGCTGAGAATTTTATTTTAAGCATTAAATAGGACTGTTCTTTCCCACCATGAGCCGAGGGATATAATATATCTAATTAGGAAATATTGTGTTAGCTTTGATATGGTGTGCTTTACCTTACTACTGATTTAATTATGATCAACTCTTAACATTTGCATATGCTTGGCACCAGTACTATCCTAATTAGCATAATTAGGCCATTTTCAAATAACACCGAGTATAGTGTAAATGGCTGGCTCTGAATATATTGCTTTTTATGTGTGGCTATTAAAATTCTAAATGAATCAAATTCAATTTGTTTTGCCAGCACGCTCATAGATGATACATTTTCCCAACTGGCACATACAGAACACGTTGACAAAGCAATACCTTATTCCTTTGATTTATCAATAATCTTGACAACTGACGTAATTATGTAGCACTGCGTATCAATGGAGATTGCTTTATTATGAGTTACTAGATATATCATTGTTGTATGTGATTACTCATACTATATGTGATTACTCATAATATATTTCTAATTCTGTTCTTGTTGAACATTTATGTGTATTGACATGAAGAACTCAGCTGTCCTGATTTAGGGTATCATGTACATCCTATCATTTACCTAAAAATAAACTTTTATACTGTTTTTTTCTTTATTTGCATTTGAGCTAGACAAATACAAAATAAAAGCAAGCTTATTTAAGAATCAGCAGTGCATAGGGAACGGTCAGTGAAATGTCGTTCAGATAACAGTTCTATACCATATAGTTCCCTATTATTGGAGAAATATGTATAAATCTATCTGTATGAGATGCAATGAGTTTATAATGAATAAGCTACTAGAATAACAGCATCTGGCCGCTCAGTCTAAATTTTTGGGGATCCGGAGAGGGATGGTGGGGGGATTCCTGTCACATTTTCTATGACTGCCTTTAGTCCAGTCATTGTGGAATGACATTTTCCAGTTATATAACAGAATTTTTAAATATGTTCTGACTCAACACCCCAATTACCGTTATTCCATCTATACCCGCACGTTTTCAACCTACAATATATATGTGTCAGGACACATGTTGATATCTACACAAACAACCATAGTCCAGGAGGGGGGTATGAAAAGGGCGGGGGTAATTTACATTCTACACACACACACACACACACACACAACTCCCCCCCCCTTTCCCCCGGAAAAGGTTGTGATACACTTGGTATCCCCTATGCTTTCCCTTCCTATCCCCATATTAATGTTTATTGTTTAATAAAGAAATATATATTGCCGGCAAGAAAACCATTTCCACATTTCATTCCTTCATAGTAAGAATTCACTAAAGTCTACTGTGACTAATAAATATATTTAAATCACTTCAAATAAATGAAATAAATCTTTTAGCATTAACCCCAAAAGAAAAATGAAACATGTATATCCTGAATATTCTTGTCTCCAGCTATACTTAATTATAGGTAGCAATGTTAAACTTTGCAAGTTAAATTCATAACTCTAGTAGATCAAACACTGTGTAATCTCCTGAGACACCAGAGTGGGATTCACCAGATTAATATTGAAGATTTGAATGGGAAGTCTGCTATCTGCTGGTAGGTTCTTTTATTTCAACAGTCTCTTTCTTTTTTGTTACTATGACTATGAAACCTGGACATATTATAAAGAAAGAATAATATTTTTTGAAATGTAATATAAAATCACATAATCAAATAATCTGGTGAGTTTAAGTATAACAGGCTTTGGAGAATCTTACTGCACCAAGACAGTCACAAGGCAGCTTCCCAGAGAAAGGTGGAAACAGAGATTTGACTTCAAATTAAAGTTTAGGAAGATATTAGTGTCCTTTGTGTATAAGCTTGATGAACTTACACTTTTCCAATATAAGGGTATTCTGAGTCTCGAACAAAATAGCGATTAAATTTGGGTTGGTATAGTTTTAAATACACAATGGGGCAGACTGGATGGGCCATGTGGCTCTTATCTCTATGTTTCTATTTTTTTCTTATTGGTCATATGAGTTGTTGTGATCAGGAGAATTAAGGTATAAATGTTAATCTGTTGTACGCTTCTTAACACAACATTTAACATGGACACATCCATGAAATATAAAACCCAGTACTCTTCTGGATTTCTGGAACAGCTTTAATAAAAACAAACAAAGGCAGAAAAACAAGAGGGTTTAATGGATTGCGTTCAGATGTGAAGAATGGAAAGAGCTGTGTTTGTTACTTGAAAGGAAACTGACCAGGGGGTATATTTACTAAGCGGTGAGATTGCAATGAGATTGGAAAGTGGAGATGTTGCCCATAGCAACTGATTGGTTGCTATGGGCATCATCCCCACTTTCCAATCTCACTGCAGTCTCACCGCTTAGTAAATATACCCCCAGGTCAGAATTCACTTCTGGAAAATGTCTTTCTTTGACCAAAAATGAACCACTGGCCATGGATATATTGTGTTATGGGTATGATATTATTCCAGGCATGTTTACATATTTGTTTTATTTACATGAGGAACTAGGTTCTTGGCCAAAGTACTGGGAAGTATTTCTGGTACTGCATTTGTTCAAAATAAGAATGTAGTCTGTAATGTCATCCTCTGACATGAATCTTGTCCCAGTATTTCATGTTAAAAACTAAAAATATTGACTATTTTGACTTTATTTGAGTTAGTAAAGTAGTAGTTCAGTAAGGTTTTTGACATTGAACCACATTGCACATTGACTATGAACTGAAAAATTGGGATTGTAATCAAAAAAGGTTGGGTGAATATGATCCTTGCTCATAAACACATACATACAGTAATAAAGAGAATCCCTTCTAGGTATAGGAGTTTAGCAGTGGATGTGTTATCACAAAATAAATGGCCCTTTCAGACGACATCTGTTCAGTGTTAACTCTCCAAACATGCTGCAGGATGGTTTCAGACAGTCTGTGGTCGTTTGATTTGATTTTTAGTAGCTCCTAATATTTCTTATATACCCATGTCTGCAGAAATGCTTCAGTATGTACTAACACGATCCTCAATGCATCGATTCCCATTGAATATTCAGTATAGTGCCATCTGGTGGACGAGTATGTCATTGCAGCATATTACTGCAGCAAAGGGTTTTGGGATTCTTTACAGGCAGGGACCTCTGAGTAATTTTTCAAATCAGCTGATCATCTGCTAAATGTAAATATCATTCTGATGTGGTGGGGTCCAACACATGCTAAGGTGGGGTCCAACACATGCTTTGGAAAATCATAACAATGGGCTGGATTCAGCTTTTCACTCTCATGACTTACACTCATGAGTTACACTCTCATGGGTAAAACCATGTTGACTTGCAGGGTGGGTAAAATGAATGTCAGTGTTTGCATGCAGGGAGAATACTTTATTGTTGCATGTTGCACACAGATACTGACCAGCGTTACTGTTACACTGTTATTATACTAGGACTAGGAAACATCAGCTGTCACTTGTTATGCTGATTGCAACTAATTAAATTTACCTCCCCTGCAATTCAACATGGTTTTGCCCATGAGAGTGTAATAGTCATGAGAGTGAAAAGCTGAATCTGGCCCAATATCTTTAGTCTTAAATTAAAATGATGGTTATATTGAAATCAATTTGAATGCAACTACGAACGTTTGGTAGGATTATTTGATGCATCCTATAACAAATAATTATATTTATTTCACCTAAGTGCACAATAACAAGTGTTATTGTCAAGATTTCCTGACAGACGATTTAAAGATTAGATTTAAGGTCCCTCAACTGGAAAGAAGAGGCTTTATCAATAATATTCTCACCAATGCTGTATATCAAAGGTGTATAAAAAGAAGATTCATGTTGTTGGACACAATGTTCAAAACAAAACAAAAATATTTTATTGTAGCACAAAAAATAGTCAATTTATTTTTCTAGGTTATTAGCAGTGCATATGTACCATGTTCGTGTTTTTATTTACACATAAATGTGTTGTATACAATGTACAGCACATATTATAAAATAACAAACAAAAAGACAATAGTGTCATGAAGTGCAACAAAACAATGCAATGAAAAGGACTGTGAAAACTTTGAAGCTTGAAAGGCACTGACCACTGACCTCAATAAGTATATTTCAGTGCAATTTGATTCATTGAGTAAAAAAAACATATGTAAGTAGGTGGGAAAAATAAGGCCTAGATACAAAGAAATATTCTTTATTCAAATGAACGCATATTCCAATGTGGCAGAGAAGCAAAGCTGTGTGTCTGCAGTGCCAGTGGGTCAGAAGAACAGACTCTTTATACAGCTTAATGCTTCATAATAATAAAATAAAAATCTGTCACACACCTGACAAGGTCCAAAAGCTATATGAAGCGGTTTGCATTCTTTATTGGGAAAGAAGTTGCTGGTCCACATTTGGGAGTAACAACAAAAATTAGGAACCTGTCTGCACCTCGTCAGAAACATATTGAACTACAGGGAGGGAAGCAAACTTAAGAAGTGCGAGCAATATTTCAAACAAATGTAAAAATAAAGCTGTTTGGTATTTGGGAGCAGTATCTCCTTAATAGACAGAAATAAAATTCATTTGTATCCCTCACATGATGACATTGTCCAGTGCAGATTTATACCATGGGCAATTACTCCCAGATCAGCCCCTTCATGGTTTTAGGTAAGCCTGTGCTGGACCAATACATATAATTACTCAATATTCTAAGTGCTATTACAAAAATCATGTACAAAAATAGGTATGGAAAGTATGTAATAAATTATTTGAGTTGTAAAAATACAAATTTTGGTGGCATATACAATTTAAACCAATAATGAAGATATTTGTCAAAGACATCATCTTTTAGACACTCATAAAACCTCATGTAAAATTAGATGTAATTTCTCTAACTCATTTGGCTGAATCTTGGCCAATGTTTTCTTAATATATTGGATTTCAACTTTCCCAGAAGATTTGGCTATTGCCAGCCCCATCAATTTATTGCTCTTTTCCGGTTCACCAAAAACAGACATACTTAATACTCTGTACAAATGAAAAGAAACAAGAAAATGTAAAGAGATATATTAAACAGTAACAACATGGACATATTAAACAATCAAAGGTGTAGTAGTAATGTAGTGAGAAGAGCTTCGTAATGGTAAGTAAATTAAGTCTTCAGCATTACCCAGTGGGAAAAGCTCAGTATACATTCTGAATTCACTATGTATGTATGTATGTCTGTCTGTCTGTCTCTTCCCATTTTTGGGGAAAGTGGACACATCTGTATAATGCTGTGCATCCCTTAGTGATTACATGCACATTAACATGAGGGTAATAATGCAATGCATACTTACTTATCAGGCATAACAGATTCTTTGGCTATTGGCTTTAAATCATTCTGTAACAGATCCCATATGTAGATAGAAGAAGCTGCATCCAAAACACAGAACACAGTGGGTCTTGTCAATGACCATTGTAATGCTATAATGGACTGGCCTTTGGTGCTATCATTCCACTGCATTGCTGGGTGCTCAGCACTTATAATGTGTAATCGAAGGCATCCATCCGAGCATCCTGCCTTAATAAAGCACATGACAAAAGATAAAACGCTTATAAACAGTAAAGGATGTTAATGAAGTAAAAAACAATGTTACATATATTAGTGCATCCTGTAACATTAAGGATTACTGTGTGGGAGCTGGTCTTGGTGTATAATCAATGGGATACTTATTTTTTTAGTTACCAAAAATGCAGGCTCTCCAAATGGTGAGAAATCAATGGCAGTGACCTGTGAAGGTCTCAGCTTGTTGTGAAGAGATGTATATTGCATTGGCGGCTCAATCAACCCATATCGTGTTCCATGAGTCACTATTCCCTAACAAAAAAATAAGTGTATTACCCTTGTTAAAAAGAAGAGAAAAAGCTGAACGTGCACGTTATATATATTTTTAAAATAAAGTATAAAATCAGACAGGCTCTAATCAGACAGTTATGAAGTGGATATATAGGTGACAGTCTTCTCAGTACATAAAAACCCACATTTCCAATATTAAAACACAATATCCAAATGCAGCTAAGGACATGCATATTTCTAATTGTACTTACAATGTCCGTTCCAATGACAAAATGATTTAAGTCCCTAGGAAGAAATTTTATATTGTAGGTTTGAGGTAATCCCAATGTTAGAACATCTTTGTGAAAAAACCTAAAAAATAAAATTACAATTTAAAAAGAAATCGACACAAAAAATACTTTGCAGCACTAATGTGTATACAATATTAATAATGACATAACATTTGCTTTCATTTAATAAATGACACTGTTAAGAGTGACAGCCTGAACTTAATATACTGCTGTGTGTAACACCAGCTTATATTGGTACGAGTTTTGCTAAGCACTCTTCCACAACCAATTGTCAAACATGTAAACACATATTTACATGTCAGTCTTGTTACAGGAGTTCTCCAAGAACACTGGGATTGATAAACACACGCTCAGACTCAGAACTGGACACGATTATGAAACAAGTAAAGCTCAGTATTAGAGATCCCTCTATTAGTCTCATGTGAGGTCAATGAATATACCGCTGCTACAACTGGAATATTACATAAGTGGATTAGTGGCTGAAATGGAAATGTGGAAGTAGTGGTATGAACTTTTAGAAGTGGTGGTATGGAAACATAGAAAATAATAGAAGTCAATAGAAATTTTGGCCTAATTTTACCAAGCAGGGAGATTAAAAATTGGGGATGTTGCCCATAGTAACCAGTCAGATTCAGGCTCAAATTCTCCAGTATGTAAAATGAAACCGCTTGAATCTGATTTCCTTTTTAATCTCCATGCTTAGTACATTTAGGCCTTATTATTCATTTATTATTATTTGTTATTTTTATTTTAAAGCGAAGGTCACTTACTTGTCACTAAGAAGTATTGATGAACTATGCACTAACTTCACTTTCCCCCCTGGGATTAAACCTGGAATATATTTGAAAAATAGAAAATGAATCAAATAAGTTTACAATAAATGTCACTGGACTGTTCAAACCTAGACATTAAATCTTTTATTATATAGTAGTTTAAAAATCAGATTTATTTATAATATCTATGTAAATGTTCATTCATATTTTGAGTTAAGAGTGTTTAGCTTATACATTGGGCATAGAACATGTAGGCAGGTACAGCTAGAACAAATGTTTAGTTTATTTATTTGTCTGTGTATAGACAGTATATACACAGACAAATCCCAATAATAACAGTGACAGTAATACCGTGTTTCCCCGATAATAAGACACTGTCTTATTTTTTTTTCAGGACAAAAAAACACCATAGGGCTCATTTTCGGGGTAGGGCTTATTTTATTGACCTGCTTTTAATCCAATCCTGGTCCTCAAGTGCTGCTAACATTATGACACCTCATTGTTTCCCCAAGTGCTGCTGGCATTATGACACCTCATTGTTCCCCCTGCTGGCATTATGACACCTCATTGTTCCCCCTGCTGACATTATGACACCTCATTGTTCCTCCAAGTGCTGCTGACATTATGACACCTCATTGTTCCCCCTGCTGACATTATGACACCTCATTGTTCTCCCTGCTGACATTATGACACCTCATTGTGATTGAGATAGGGCTTAATTTCAGGGGAGGACTTATTTTAGTCAGTTTAGTGTAAAATAGGGTAGGGCTTATTTTCAGGATATGTCTTATTATAGGGGAAACACGATAATGATGTCACTTCCACTGTACAGGCAGTCATTTGGTACATCTATAAGATACGGAAATATGGAACTCATGACCTGCAAGTTCAAACACACTGCTCACTCTTTCTACAAGCTGTGTGAACCGTGGGGCTTCTCTTCTTATGTTTTCATAACATAATGACTGCAATCTTTTCCTCTTTACTCTCTGTCTCCCATTTCCTTCTCTATTCTTTTTTCTCTTTTCTCATGATGGCTGGCCACCCATCTATTTCCTGTCTTTTCATATTTTGGTTCTTCTCATCTCTTTTTGGTTTAAAAACAAAAATAACTAGGTTTCTTCAATCTCTATGTATGCCTTTTTATGTGCAGGTCATTGCTTTTTGTGCAGTGTATGTATTTGACTTTTCCTCTGCATATCTTTGTCATTTACCTGTACTATGAAACCTGGTCAATAAACTTTATTAAAAATAAATAAATAATTATGTCACTTACCTAAGTCACTTTGGGAGCCAGCTATGTCTGTCTTTTTTAGCTCTACCACTACCTGAAATGAAAGTAAAATCCTATGATAACAAGAAATATACATTAATTTACTGACCATCAAGGGAAATCAGCATGGTAGGAAATATGCAGGCAGCAGGCGGGTCGGATCTAGTACCATAAATCAAAGTAAAATGTTGCAGCCTGGATGCCAGGAATGAAAGAACCTCTTGTTTTAATTGAAATATGCATTTAAAATAGTGAACACTAATAAACTTAGACTGCTTACCCAAAAAATAAGATGGCCACTTTCATCCAGTGATGCTACTTGAAATGACAATCCCGACATTTCTGGATGGAAAAAAATATATATATTATTATAGGACAGATACTCAGCTTTGACCATAGGATTGGTGGAAGAGAACAGCAATTCTTATGCTATGTTTGACGTATGTAGTGTCTATAAAAGCGAGACTATTGATTTCACATACAAATGTGGCATCCAAGCAAGTGAACTAGGAGCCATTACTTAATGAATCCTTCACAGTAATGCATAACCTTTACAAACATGCTAAAGATCTTAGCTTTCTAAAATGAGCAGTAGGAGTAGGGTTATGTTATTATTCATAAAACTAAAATGTAGAAAGGTTGAATAAACCATTGAAATAAAAAAAAAATTCCAGTGCCCCTATGCCTAGTATCTAGAGTACACTAGCTACACCCTGTAAAGCAGAGAGCTAAGTAATGTCACATACACACAGTTTAATTATTTGTACAGTGTTTATGGTGCACAGAGCACGATATTGTATGTTACCAATAGATCGAATTGGACAGTCTGCGTTTTAGATGCAATATATTGTAACAATGTCTCATTCAATGTTATGACTTCTTTTCTTCTCCACATCTTCTATAGGATAATCCCTATGTGTGAACACTGGCCATAAATGTGTATGCATCATGATAACGAAACCTAAGTGTTTTAAAGCTCCATTATGGAAGACTGTAACCAATTTATTTGTTGCCTTAGTTGTATTATTTAAGGGAATTAGGATTTGAATGTACCTTCACGAGAAGATAGAGATGACATCCCAGGATCACTTGTCTCTGTACTTGGGACTGGTTCTATGGCTTTCACTGGGAGTGTGTGGCTGACTTTAGTGAAAACACCATCTACAATTAACACATTTATTAAACCTCAATGCTGCACTCCATGTCAAGCTTATAACATTACTGTTTTTCTTACAGACAAACACATAATATTTAATATAATCAATACAAAATACAGTCTGTTCTAGATCATACAAGGAGATGACATAGTCAGATGGCATATAATCAAATCAATATCCCAGATATATACTCTATATCAATATCCCAGATATATACTCTATATGCTAAAAGAAAGCACTAACCTGTAGAAAATGTAGCAGATCTAAATGTCCAAGTAACATCATTTATCTTTATAGTCTGATGCATACTGAAGTCCTCACGTAAATCCCAAACTGCAACAGAGCCATCAACTGTCCCAGCAAATACCAGGCATGCATTACCTGGGCTGAAACAGCAGCACTTCACCTAGAAAATACCATCAGATGAGTCCAACATCTATCCGGATAGACATAACAGAAATGCATCAAGATGTAATTATCAGTTCAGGGTACCAAGTTTGTTAATTCAGGCATTAATGTATCAAACAGAAGGCATAAAACCGAAACACATACGCTCAGGAACTTTAGTTTTGCATACCTCTGACTCGCATATGAGAAGTTTCTGAGGAGTGGAGGGCTGCCATATATTCCATACACACATAATATACTTCTGGCTCAGAATAGTGTAGTCTGGGAGGTTGCACAGGCCATGCACAGTTAGCAATAGGTGTCGTTGCGCTTCAGAGAACTGCAGCTGGTAAACACTTCGACCTATGAAGGTAATCCCAAAGACACAGTGTCTTATGAATGATATTATACAACACAGGCATTATCTTCATATAGTAAAAATGTATACGTTACCAGGGCCTTTACATATTTAACATATTTCTATATAATATAAAAAGGCATAGAAAACTTTAATAAGAATACTTTTACATCAATTCTACCATTTACTCACATTGAACTGGATACAAGCCTATATGCATACACCGGACGTCTGACCATCAATATGTGTCCCTAACCCTACTTTAAGTGATCCTTACTATGGACTTTCTAATGCCGCCACTTCACATGTTGTCTATGGGCCAGATTCAGATTTACACACTCATGACTTACACTATCATGGTCAAAACCCATGTTGAATTGCAGGGGAGGTAAATTGCATTAGTTGCAATCAGTATTACAGGTGAGAGATAATGTTTCTAGCACAAGTCTAATAACAGTGTAACAGTAACACTGGTCAGTATCTGTGTACAAAATCCAAAAATAAAGTTTTCTCCCTGCATGCAAACACTAACTTACACTCTCATGACTTACACCCAAGTCATGAGTGTACGTCATGAGAGTGTAAATCTGAATCTGGTCCTATCTGTGCAGGTTTTAGGCATGCAGATATTTTATAAAGGCCTCTGCCCATGGATCACTTGTAGACATAATGGGCTCGGCATCATTACATCTGCCTGATACTTACGCATAGCGAGCACTACACTTGATTTATACTGTACAAACTGTGTGCATAAAACAAGAGCAATACAGAAGTCTGGACCTGGTCCATTCTAATACCTGTGAGAATGTTATGCTTTACCTTGTATAAATGGAAGCTCTGTATTTAAAGAGAAGCAGCCATCACTGAAGGACATACAAGATTCTTTACTCTGAACCTTGCAATTAAACAGGTTTTCAGCATGATTCTCTTCCAGAAGGACAGTCATGACCTTTAAACATAACATTATAGATATATTATAAAAAGTAGAACTACGAGCTATACAGTTCGATTATTCAATGCTTCAGTTAAGTGTGCCAAATAGACACTAATATCTAATGAGGTTAATATATAAACTATCATTATTTAAAAAAAGGGATAAACTGGTCATTAAAATAAGGTCGTCTGCTACTTACTTTCCAATATCTATTATTAATTGGCAGATTTACCTGACTTGCAGAGTTAAGGAAATTGGCTAATCGCTGAGAGTCAACCTTGTTTACAAGTCCCATGTTCTCTGCAGAATTCGTTTTGAGGCCTGTGATGTCAAGAGAAATCATGCATTTGCTTTGGCATCTACAATAAACATTACACTATTTTGACTCATTAACTTAAAAAAATGAAAATTCTTTTGTCTTAGGGGTTCCTTGAAAGGGTGCCTCAACTGAGAAGGTTTGGGAACCACTGCCATATGGTGTGGGTCAGAAAATGTTTACCAGACTACAACAGTCCAGCGTTCAGATCAACACATGACTTATGGATCTAATAATGTGGACAAGAGAGACCACTCACTTGTGTATAGAAGAATCATCATGGACACCTCTAAATTAAGGTTTCTGCACCATCCTTGCTTAAACACAGGGTTGTGCATAAACCAGTCCTTACTGTACTATAAGCATTCCCCTGTGTGTACTATGTGTATCCCACTGAAACGCAAGACCATTTAAAAGGCTTGGATCTTACATATACAGATCAGTAAATGTCTTAGATATAGTGTGAATAATTACTATCTTGCATATGTTTTCCATGTCTAGATTGCGGAAAAACTTTTTTACACAGTCTGGATCTTGTCCCATATTGTCAATGCTGACTAAATAAATAAAGTAAATTTATTTTCCAATTATTTATCTTCTTGGCCACCAGATAACAAATTCTGTAATATAAATTGCAATTTTAATTAGAACCTAAAAATTGATATTAGAGAAAATTCAACCCATGGAACCCATGGCTAATTTCCATATGGTAACCGTATAGAATTTAGAAATGAATTGTATATATTGTAATGAGCAATTTAACAGTATAAAGTGTGAAAATCAACTCATTTAAGTAATAAATAAGCTACATATTTTCAGGTGCTTAAGTGGACCAACAACTTAACTCTTTTTTTTTTTTTTACAGATTCACAACAAGAAAAGGAAAAAGTTATAAATTTATAAAAGTTATAAGTTTATAATCATACTACTGTGTCCAACTACAGAAGTATATATCTATATAAAGGTCACCTCCACACACAGCAGTGCCCTCTGCCGGATGCTGAGTCCATTTTTCTTCAACATCTAATTCTTCAGTTTGAATTTCTCGCTCTATAGTATCATCATTGCACTGAACATAGGCCTGAAATAATAACAGCATGAAAAATATTTAAGGAATTTTATGCATATGTGGTCCTTACCATAGCCCTTAACTGAGGTGGAGGTTTTAAAGTTTGAAATAGAGTTTGAAGAGCACAAACATAATGCGAAATGCAAATGAATTTAGATCATTTAGCATACAAGGAAAACTATTGTGCTTTATTCCATGTGGTGAACGCTGCTGGCAATCGAGAGCAGCACTTATACACATTTATTCAGGTAGAAGCTGTGTAAGGTAGCACAGAACATTTTCCACCCACATTGCTCAAGCAACAGGAAGAGGGTGATGCACCACCACCAATTCAGACTTAGATATCGCCACATTTTATGGGGGGGCTGAGGCAGTCTACTTCCGCCCCTGGGTAAGTAACTTGGGTCTGAATCTGGAGGAAAAAAATTGTTGTGGAAAATGATGAACAGTAAATTCAACATTAAAGATTTGGCTAAGTGCGAATGTATAATTCAGCATTTCGCCCAAACACTGGTGGTGCGACTGGAATACTAAAGGGTGCTTCTGGCACACATCTGCATGTAGAAGTGCAAGGGAACTGAACTGTTCTCCTACATGTACAGGTTTGGATAGCAAATTCTGTACATTATTCTTCAAGGCTAACTTATGGAATCTGCTATTAAATCTGGTTCAGACTCTTTAGGATTAATAGTTTATCGTATGTTTATCAATATGCACCTGTTTTGAGTTGGTTTTCCCAAAATTCCGGATGTACATCTCATACTCTTTAACAGGAGCCAGATCAAACAAAGAAAAGGTGGAGGAAAAATCCAAGTCAATGAGACGAAGTATTTCCAAGCTACGCTTCCTGTTATAGAAACACAAACACACAGGTTATATGTAAAATATACACTGAAAATAACACATAAGGCAGAATTCTTGTTAAGTGCTCATACTGCCAAAAGATGGAATGAAATACAAAACAATAATAACACAGCAGAACAAGCTGTGATGAGATGACAACAATTTCCTTTTATCACTTCAAATTCAGACATAAAAAAGAGAGAAAACATTTTTGACAGTAGCAGAAAAAAGGCTAATTATATTTACAAATAATACAAGTATATGTACATACATGTATATGTTAATTTGTAAACATACATACAGTCACTAGGGTAATAATGGTGGACCGAGTACAAAACGTAAACGAAGAAATCAGTAAATATACACATGGGTAAAACCCTGTTATTTCTATTCTGGATCCACTACATTATCCTTAATAGTGTTTAGTCTTACTTGTCAATGGAGCACACTGCTAACTGGTCTACTCTTGTTCTTAGCATAATGTACGTAGCCACAAATACTTACTTTTGTTTGCTGGCCACCTGGCTATTAACTTGCCGCTGTTTTGCAGATCCAAAGTCTATTAATGCACCTCTATGAGCCCCTTTTCTGGGAGTGTTATTTTGCTCTACAAAACAAATGCATGAAAATTAAATTAGGCTAAAATGAATTCACAAAATCACCCAACATTCAGATGGCCAAGTAAATGATTATACAAGCAGGGAGGGGTAGTAATAAACTCATTTATAAACCTTATTATTTTTACTTAAACATATTTATTTAGAATAAATCAAACTATTAAAAAGTCATGTAAGTGAAAATATATTTAAGTCTGGAAATGACACACCACACAAGCAGCTGTGTCTGATCTAGACCCTAAGACTACAGCAAATGGTAGGTGATGGACACCAATTACCACTGAGCTTTCATCTACCAGCTGTGATACTTTCAAACATTAACTATATCGAACTGAATCCAGACCTCCACCACAGCAATCATTGAAGATTATACCACTGCTGTATGCAACTTCTTGATTGGGGAGGCCATACAAGTAGGAATCCACACTAATATGTTCTTATTATTTAGGTCATCACGTAAATTGATGACAGTGCAGAAGTTAGGTCAAACAAAACAGCTTAGCCCAGCCCTTACTGTACATTAAGCAAGCATCCCTTGTGCCAACTTTTGAACCTCACTGTTCCATCCCTTCAACCAGCCAAAATGTTTCATTAAAAAATGATGGATATGATCAGTTCCATATCTGAAGCATAGCAAGCGCATATGCGGTCCCAAAAAGTAGCTGTTTTCCGCTATCTGCGCACAGAATCCCTTGGTTTTTATCCAGCGATAATAAACATTATCTATCTCATATTCTTTTTACTGAAAAGGCCCTGAACTGCTGATAATCAGAAATGTAGAATTCCAAACTACACTGGACGTAAAACCACTAAAGACTAACCACTATATGTGAATATAGATCTCCTAATTCAATTTGCTGTGGAAAAAACAAAAACATTTAGAAGCTTGTACAATATAGAACATCAACTAGATGATAAACCTGTTGGCTTCAGCACATGATCATAAGGGTCATTGGATTTGTGTCTGTGCCCAGATAATGAAGATGAAGCAGAAGCTACGTTTTCATTCTCCAGGAGCATGGCTTTCTGAATCTCCTCTATCTTGGCATCTCTAGGAATGGATTTAGGTTGTTGTTTTATTATTGCTGTTTCGTCTTCACTGTCCTCTTCAAAATCATCGTCATAATCCTGCAAACCAGATTTGTAGCATATATTAAAGACCATTAACAAATAACTGCAACCAATATGAATTAAAACATGAAGAATGTGTTTCTATTTATTTAAGGTAAATAAGAATTTCATCATTCAAACCCAGTTACACTTGCATAGGCATCCAGGGGTTCTGTTACGCATACCTCCCAACATTTTGGGGAGCAAAAACAAGACAAATGTTGTTTAATTCAACACACAGAACGTTGCTTAATACAGCAACATTCAGAATGAACGATACCATGTGGCTTTCTAGCTGTTTCTGTAAATGGCTATTCACATATTCACACATATTAAGTGAAACATAGAAACAGATAAGCATATAAGAGGCACATGGCCCATCCAATCTGCCCAGCAGATTTCTGCACTTGTCACCTGACTTTTTAGTATGACCCTCACACAAATCATTCAGTTTTCATTTTCCATTGAATCAAATTAACAGGGAAAAACTTAATTACTAAGATGTTAGTTAACATCTGTCCTTCATCATATCTGTGTAGAGAATTCAGACTTCAGACTGAAGACTGCGATATGGATCCAGTCTTCCCCACAAGTGCACCCGTTCATATGGATATCCGGAACCAGGACCTTAAATTATGACTTATGAACCATCTTAGCTGAAGATGGAGACAGATCGGAAGTTGTGTGTAGGGCATGACTTTAATGTATCATTGATATCCTAAACCTTGTGATTACTAACTGTAGTGACAATAGGGACAGTCAGTACAATACTTACTTCAAAATCCTCTTCATAGTTTGTGGATCCATCATACATTGTGTCTGTGTTATATAATGTCTCCTCAATTTCCTTAAAGTAAAGACACGGTTATAAGTTTAAAAAAAATTCAGATAAACACAATTGTTACCAATATAAGTAACAACCAAGCTAAGGACATTATGGTTATTGTAAACAAATTATAGTGTAAATGGATTCTGAGCAGATGCTCACAAACGCTCTATTACACTGATGTGTTTCAGACAAGTGATTGGCCAACAAGGACAGAATAATAAATATATTTGTATGTTGCATTCTCATGAATATATGCTAAGCAGCAAAAAGTCTGGCAGCTCAGTGCTTAGGTAATGTGTAGGCTTTAAGTGGCTGAACGTCATGCTCACAATTTCCTAGTTTATTTTTTTACTATCCAGTATTACAGCGTGTGGGCGTGTGAAAAGGTTTCTAACTGCAGCAGCTAAAAGCCTTCACCCGTTCAATACTTAAAATGTTTACTCCGCTGTCTGCTAGAATCTGATCTAAAAATTCAGACACGTTTTCTGAGAAAAGAACGTGGATGTGGAAGAGAGATTGTTAAAGCTTAATTTAGAATATAAATTGAAGAACAATCAAAGAAAATAACAGTGAATACAGGCTGCCTATCTAGCGCATCTTCCCTCAGACTTCAGAGGATAGAATCCACCATTGCAATTATCTGGAAAGAGCAGATGCTCTTGCTTGCTACAAGGAGGAGGGGGGGATATAATTTGGCAGCTCTGGTACAGGGGGTCAATCAGGCTGACATTTTCCAACAAAATAGTTTTAGCCAGTATTTCTAACTTTTCATCATCTGCTTTAAACAGTTTCATGAAAATAAAATCCCAGAAATATGAACTCTTTGTTTTTAATGAGTTACTTTCAGAGTTTGCAGAAAGGGAGAAAGACAGAGCTGATGGGATATATGCTGCAGATAGGACAACATGGAGTCAGCGAGGTCACCGTTACCTTTTCATCATCACTTTCCTGCTTCATCAGGGAATTCTTGGAATGTTTTTGAGCGCTGTTATCCTGGTGAAATAAGCATAAGGCAACATTTCTAAGTCATTATAATAAATAAGAACTACATTTTACATACAATAATTCTGGGAAATAATATACTATCTATTTAACAATTTCCTAAATTATGTCATATTAGATGTGCAGTACTGGGAGGCTAACACAGCATAAAAGTCGACCATCTTACACCAAAGATTAGAGAGGTAAGATTAGCCAGAGTGAAGGGAGGAAGTCAGAGATAGGGAAAACGAATATACAGAGAGTCATCTAAGTGATCTTTAGATCTTCAAAGGTCTCAGTTTAATGAAGCCACTTAATTAGTCTAATTAAAGTATAATAGAGATGTTGTGCTGCCATTTGTTATAAACATAATTTTTCAATGTACTAAACCACTCAAAGAAAAATAATCTTATATTGATCATGAATGTTGCAAATAGAATAGAGGAGCCTTATAAAAAAAAGAGAATTAGCATAGACGGGCAATGCTTGCTTACAATGGACCAGATCCAGACATGAACATACGAGCATAAAGACCATGTTGAATTGCAGGGGGGGTAAAATGAATGTCAGTGTGTGCATGCAGAGAATACTTTATTGTTACATGTTGCACACAGATACTGACCAGCGTTACTGTTACACTGTTATTACACTTGTGCTGGAAACATCATGTCTCAACTCTAATACTTTTTGCAACTAATGAAAGATACCTCCCCTGCAATTCAACATGGTTTTGCCTGCTATGCTAGTAAGTTCAAGTCTGGATCTGGTCCAATACCAGCTGGAATAGCCTACACGACTATATTGCTCATGCAAAAACTGGAGCAGTATTTCTGCACTTTATAATCTGTTCTTCTACCAGATTATCAATCAATTTTTCTTACCTTTGCCTGTGATCTGTTTTCTCTCTTTTCTCTGTGTTTTTGCTCCTTTTCCATATCCCTGGAATAGAGCTCCTTAGAAGAAGCCTCTTTCATCTTGTCCCCATATTCCACGGATTCATCTTTACTCCTAATTGTACTCTTCTCTTGCCTGCTGTGATGCCGCTTGTCCCTATCAGAATTCCCACTGTTATTCCTGTCACTCCTTCTCCTCTCCCGCTCCATATCTTGGTTATTCAAATCCTCCCTGTGTTTTCTGTGTCTTAAGTCTCTGTCCTTGTGGTCTTCATTCTTAAATAAGACAACACATGACTTAAGAACATTTAACATTAAAAGTATATGAGAATTAGATCTGACTATGGAAATTATCAAATCATTCATAACTACTGATCATATAACAAAACATGTTTACGCATGCAGAATTAAAGTTTAATACAAAAAGTACATCCATGATAAACGGTCACCTCTCGTTTTGTCTGTTCTTTTAGACGCCTCTCCTCATGTCTTCTTTCTCTATCTCGGTCACTTTCTTTGCTTTTTTCTAAGTTAGAAAATGACATTTGCACATATATTACTACCGGTAATACTGCTTTTACTACTGTTACTACATTTATCACACAAGTGCTAAATGAAAAACCAAAACCTACATCTAAGTGGCTCATACCCAAGTTTCAAATGCAGGTTTGAGAAGTTCTGGTATTTTGTAAATGTTCCAATTTGTAGCCACTTTTTCAATCCCAGTTTAGTAAATTTAGGCCCAGGTGTGGTCCAACTACACATCACAGCACTGCAAGAAATAGTTAACATGCTGGGATGTGTAGTTTGACAACACCTGGAGAGCTGCCATTTGCCTACCCCTGTACCAGACTAAAACAATATTCAATAGACCATTTATCTGGTTATATAGTACATGGCTGTAAAAATGTTATGATGATGTCACCACTACCCCATGACCTGAATTCACTTTTAATATAAATATGGCAGTACAAGTGTGGGAGTTTGGAGATTGCTGCTTCACATACAGGTACGTTTTTCGAACCCTATTCCTTTTATCCCCCTCCGCACAGCCTAACTTCAGCCCTACATACAGCCTAAACCCAACACTGCCCATTCCCTAAAACCCATTCATTTTCTTAATTCATCCCCTAACCGTCCTTTTTCCGCAGCCTAACACCCACCCTCACCGCAGCCTAAAACAAACTCCCCCCCTCTCCCTGCAGCCTAACGCCATCCATCCCCCCCTCTAAACCCAACACTCCCCATTCCCTGTTGTTTAAACCCAACCCTCCCCTCCCCACTGCCTAACCCTAACCGTCTCCCCCTACTGCCTAATCCTAACCGGCCATTTCCCACAACCTAACCCTAACCTTCCATGTGCAAGCAGCTGTTGGCATTATGAATGGTCATACTCCACATTATAAAAATGTAGCTGTCGGCTGTATACATTTTGAAAAAGGGATATTCACAGCAGCAACTGCATTCCATTATTTAGCCATTAAATGTGTGTACTATGTTTTATTTATTTTAAAATCTTATCTTCTATGATTAAAAAATGCAGGACACAAATAAGTAATGCATGCCATGTGTCACAAAGTGATGTAAAGAGAGTACAATGATCAATTCAAAAACAGAAATGCTTATCGTCAAAATTAATCTCTTGTTGACTTTATATTGTTTAAAATGTCCCATACCCAGACTCTCTCTCATCTTCCTCTCCTCTCTTCTCCGATGGGACGTTTCTTGATCTTTGGTCAGATATTCCTCGCTGTGCTTTCTTTCCTTATTTTTCTCTCTCTCCCTTATCTTATGTCTTTCAGATATCTCATGTTTGTCCTTATCCACTGCTATCACTTTCTCCTTTTCCCTGCGATGTTCTCGCACATGTTCCCTGTCTCGGCCTGCATGGCGCTCTCTCTCAGAGTACTTGTGGTGCTCTCTTTCATCTGTCCCATCGTTGAGCTTGTATTTGCGCCTTGCTCGTTCCTCTTTATCCTCTTCTCTGTGATGCCTTCTTTCCTTAGGAGCTTTATTATTAGGACTATCTGCCTGCATAGCCTATAACAAAACAAGACATGTGAGGGAGAAAAAAAAACTATATTGTCTTTCAACATGTCTACAGAGGACATATAGTTTCTTAATTTTATATCAACCACCTCTATGAATTAAATTTTGCACCCAAGCAGTAAAAAGAAATTGGTTACAAAACATGGGAAGTCTGGGAAGATATAAACAGTACCTGGGGAAACAAAGGGCCAATTCCAGAAAACAATGGTTTATGCTGAAAACATCCTTTTTAATTTATTGATCAATATCCATCAACAGATCCGAAGTTACACTACAGAGTGTGCTGTGACGACAGGGCAGAACACCAGGGAAGCATAGTTTAGGTGCACAAGGTGGAAGAGGGGGATGAATGGAAATTGTACAGATTGGCCCTTATGCATGACCCACAGTTACGATGAAAGTCTGATTCTGTGCAGCCATAGCGGAAAAGTAAAAGTAGGGTCCTGGCAGTGTAAAATAGTGTACCTTCGCTATCTAGTTCTGCTTGCTTCAGCTCCTTAGTCTTTATCTGGTCCAATACAAGAAGTCACATTTAAATCTAGTCACGTACTGTGTGTGAAAATGAGTTACCTTTAGATGTTTTGTCAGCTCCTCTGATTTCCAGGTGTCCTCCTTAGTTTTCTGGAAAATAAAAAAAAAACTAATAAAATTATTTAGACATTCAAGCCCGTGTTATTTACTTTTAAAGGAGCACAACTCCCCATACTGCCTTCAGCATTTACTGGAGGTTTGAGTATAGGTCCGGTGGAGTCTTTCTGAGGTCAGATGCCACCTAGTATAGACCTTGTAGAAGGTTTCCCCAAACGGCTAAAATAATGAAGCATTTAACAACATGTTATTTTACTTTTAACTCTTCTTCATGAAATGAATTGGGATTTAAATGTGTATAAATACAGTACAAAATGTAGTATTATCCTTCAATAATACTTATCATTGTGTTTATTCCCAGTGTCTCAGCTGTGTTTTATAATCTTTTTCATAACCCCAGACTAGTCCTTGTGATCACAAATATGGTTGAGGGGTTGTGAGCATAGTAGTCCTTGAAACACTACAATACTAGTCAGCATGACTATTATTTCCACACTCAAACAAGTTTATAATCCAAGAGGCATTGTGTATCCTAGTTACTAAGAAGTAAAAAAGATTGTTTAAAAAGTTGTTGAATATCATTAAGCAGGCCCTGGAGGTATGAAAGTCTGCAAACTCCCTCCTGTCCGCTACTCACCTTGACCCTGACACTCCCATTTGGTTCAATAAGTCACTGCCTGACCTGTTCCTTCTCAGTGACCACTCCCAATGGTCGCGGTCGCCCCTACAATCCCTGGCACAACTGTACTCTGACGGCATCCTCAAATCCTTTGACCAACTGAGGGATGGGTTTGGTTTCCCCCGAACTCATTTCTTTGTATATTTGCAGCTCAGACACGCCCTGGCATCACAATTTCGCTCTGCTCCCCTGATACTAGCCCACAGCCCAGTTAAAAGGCTCCTACTGCAGCTGTCTCTCACCAAATTGGTCTCTAGACTATACAACTCTCTAATATCCTGTGTTGACCATTCGGCCCTTGATGCCCTGCGCTTGAAGTGGGAGCATGACCTTGGTCCACTCTCTGATGAGGACTGGACTCACGTGCTTGGATGTACCAGGGATGCCACGGCGTGTCTGCGATTTCAGCAAATCCACATTTATCTCCTCCACAGAGTATACTACACTCCGCAGCGACTGCACAAACTTGACTTACGCCCTGACGCCATTTGTCCTAAATGTTCACACCCAGACGCGGACTTCTTCCACCTCCTTTGGACCTGCCCCCACATACTCTCCTTCTGGTCTGCCGTGTGGGACTGTATTAGAAGCACCCTCGACTCGCTCCCTTACCTACACCCTGCTACCACTCTCTTCTGCCATTCACTAGTGGACATATTGGACACACCCACGCGACGGTACATGTTTCACTTAGTGACCCTAGCCGAAGTCCTCATTGCCCGGCCATGGATGGCGTCCCTCCCACCTACTGCCACACATTGGGTAACCCTGGTTAATGATTCCATTTGTCACAAACGCTTCCTGTTCACTCAAAGGAACGCCCTGGTGAAATTCCACAGAATCTGGGGACGTTGGTTGTCATCTCCCCTTTATGCATCCACCTCGCCTGACCTATCATAATTCCCCCCCTGATGTGCCACCTCCACTGATTACTCACCTGGCTGTTGATATCCCCTCTCCCCTTCCCGACAGCAGTCCTCATCCTCTCACCAATGAGACTCTCTCCCATAGCTCATGCCCTCCACAACACTTATGCCCTACTGTCCCTCCTTCGGCGGGTACTCTTTTTGCATTATTCCTCCTTCTGCATTTATCCTGTCCTAGTGTTAGTGGCTGGGAATAACTTTTTTATTTACTTATGTGTGTTCTTGCATATTTTGTATATTTTGTCTATACTGGAGCCTTGCCATCTGCGATGGTCTCTGCTCCCATGTTAGTGGTTTGTACTTGTTCGTTTGATGTTTTGTAATTACCAAAAATTTTCAATAAAAAATTACTTAATAAAAAAAAAAAGTAATTGAATATAGTGGGGATTATGAGATTATGGTACAGTATCAGTTTCTAGATACCTACAGTTGGTTGCAAAGACACAGAGTTGGG
>JABWIB010001931.1:20487-56197 GCA_016617825.1 Platyplectrum ornatum | reverse complement strand
TCCCCAGAAGCTTCATGCAGCTCAACAAGGACACCTCCCGACGTCGTAAAAGGGTTCGGACCTTGCTGAACACTGTAAGGTCTTTGTCCTCCAGGAGAAATACACGCTGACACGCCATGTCGAATAGCAGACCTGGGAACCGCAGTCTCTGTGACAGGACAAGGAAGACTTTGGCAGATTCAGAATCCACCCATGATCCCTCAAGAAGGACATTGTCAGCTTAAGATGCGACTGGTGAAGAGGAGCTGATGGGGCCTTGATCAGTAGGTCGTTGAGGTACAGCACAATGGTGACTCCCAGAGTGCGCAACTGAGCCGCCATAACCGACATGACCTTTGTAAAAACCCTTGGGGCAGTAGCCAGGCCAAAGGGGCTAAAGCCCGAAACTAGAAGTGATCCTCGCACACTGCAAAACGAAGGAGAGCTTGATGTCCCACCCATATGGGAACATGGAGGTAAGCATCCTTGATGTCCAGCGAAACAAGAAACTCCCCTTTTTCCATGCCCGCGATTACGGACCGCAAGGATTCCATCTTGAAGTGCGAGACCTGCACCCATTTGTTGAGGTGTTTCAAATTCAAAATGGGCCGAAACAAACCGCCCAGCTTTGGGACGAGAAAAAGGTTGGAGTAAAACCCCCGCCCTCTCTCCCCCTGTGGCATCGGAACAATCACGCCTGCCTCCAGAAGAGTGCGAATGGTGCCCCGCAGGGCCCTGTGGCGAAGAGGACAAGGGGGCAGACCCGTGGTAAAGAACCTGTGAGGAGGGGGCTGTAAAAGATCTATAACATATCCCCTCGAAACAATCCCTAGAACCTATGAGTCGGGGGACAACGCCCGCCACTGAGATTGAAAATGCAGNAGGCGGGCCCCCACCACCGCAGGGTTGGACTTCCCATCATACGGAAGTACCCTCAGATGGTTTCGCAGGACCCCTTCTGGCTCCCCCACGACCTCTGCGCACTCCACTCCTGGCAGAACCCGGAAGGAGGGGCGAAAGGACCGAAACCACAAGGAGAGCCTGGCAGCAATAAGTACACCAGACAGCTGGGAGTTAACCGAGGTAGCATCCAAGGACGTCCAATATAGTCAGTTGTGTCCTTGATATGCTCCGATAGAACCAGAAAATCCGCCCTAGGGCGATTTTCCTGGAGACCCTTAATGAGGTCCTCAGACCAAACCTGCATCGCTTTATTGGCCCAGGCCATGGCGATGCCTGGTGGAAATAGACTACCTGAGGCATAAGCCAATTACAATAGGTAGTCACACTTTTTGTCTGTAGCGTCAGACAGGGAAATTCCCCCTTGCACCGGAATAACTGTGGACCGGGTGACAGGGGCGTCTACATTAGAGGAGGTCTCCCATTTAACAGAAACTTCTGCCTGCAGACGGTGGTCACGAGGGTCCGCCTCACAAGCTGCGCACAGGACAATCAGGTTCGCCTGTCCACAAGATAATTTGGCATGATGGTTAGTGCAAGTATAGCGTAGTGCAGTTCCAGCAGCAGGACCCTTGGCCTTAGAGGAACCTTTCTCAGACATTCTTTACAGAGAAAAAGGCAGAGAAAGACCCAAACAGACAGAGAGAGGTCAAGTAAGAGGCCTAACATAACCAGCAACCCACACTTAACACACCAAGCTACAGTGGGGGAAAAAGAGGGGAATAGAACCTAAAAGTACACCCTCTCAACACACTAAACCCCAGTACCTATGTACTATAATAGGAGGGGAGTAAAGCACAGCAGGGAGAGCAGCCTATGCACAGAAGCACAGAGAGCAGTGGCCAGCAGCACAGTAGGACAGTGAGAATATGGCCACTACCAAGACCCAGTGACCCCAGCCAGCGCAGGAAACTAGTTGTCAGACGTTGGGGGAGGGGCAATCCCTCCCCATATTACCACCTGAAGCTGCTATGGACCGTTATGGCTGCTTTCTCCCCCGCCGGAAGGAAGAGGAAGAGGACCGCCGACAGCAGGGATCTCCCTTCACTGGAGGTCTGCTCCGACTGCATGCCCCCCCCCCAAGCCGACGCAGGAGTCCCGCCACCAATCACGCCGGGGATGAGGTCAGCCTCTTCAGAGGGTCCTCGTCCCGGCTCTATACCATAGAGCTGCCGGAGCAAAAGGCTGCCAGTAGCATTAAAGGGACTCCCGCTAGCGCGGGAGATGGCGGCACACGCCGTGGGTGAGGTCAGCCTCAGAGGAGGGTCCTCACCCCAGCTCCGGACCATAGCGCTGCCAGTGCACAAGGCCGCCAGCAGCTGCACAGGAACTCCCGCTANCGGGGGAGATCCACGGTACATGGCGCCGGGAGTGAGGTCAGCCTGCATGAAGGGTCCTCACTCAAGCTCAGGGACTCAGGCTGGAGGAAGGCCAGAGACTATCCAGCCCTAGGGAGGCGTCCCTGAGCAGCGCTGGTCCCTGTAAAAGAAAAAATGTAAAAAAATATTTAAAAATTTTAAATATTAAACAAGCAAAGAAAGTGTGCCCTGTCTCACCGGGCACTTAAAAAAAACTGAGGTGTTCTTCCTGAGGAGGGGCATAGTAGGGGAGGAGCCAGCCTTCTAAACAAGTTTATTTAAAGTGCCACTGTCTCCTGTCACTCTACTACACCCCATGGTTTGCAGTGTCCCCCAATGGATAACTGAGAAACAAAGATTATAGTCAGTATCCCCATTAGTCTCAGGCTACAAAGTATAAGAGCATCTTATCCAAGCAAGTACAAAAACTGGACCAGATATTAAAAAAGGCAAACTGCTGCAGCCTCCAGGGAGGTTCGCACAAAAAACCCATAAACAACCACCAGCACAAGGAAACTGAGCCATAATTAGTCCAAAATGACTTAAAGGTGTCAGAAGTCTGGAATTCCAACCAAAACATCCAAGTGGCCCGAAACTTGTCAAAGGAGGATGGATCTAAACAAGTAAAGACAGTCAGAAATCTTGGGGAGATGCAGAGAACACACTCTAAACGGAATAACAGCCTTTGCAGAATTATTTAGGTAGTATGANAGTGTCTCATTATAGGCTGAAGTGGAGGCAGGAGTCCAATTTAGCAGCCAAAAAAGAACTTTTCCCCTAAAATCTGTTCAGAGAGCTCAATGACTGAAGACCAGAAACAGCGGATCTAGGGGCATGATCACCAAATGTGGTAAACAGAGCCAACGGAGCCCTGACACTGCCAACACTGACTAGTCACCCCTGTATAGTTTACAGGTTTGACTTCCAAACTGAGAGAAATCACAGAGCTTTCCAAAGTATCGTACTCCATCGGTTCACCGAGATCCTGTTGTTGAGACAGATATAAGGAAGATATGTAAAAGCTTGTTAAGAACTGCTGTAATATGATGGAATCCCAAATTAGTGAACAGATAGAAAAATATCTTCATAGTAGGGCATGCAGTTGTCAACATGCAGGATTATTTTGGTACATGTTGGACCTGACTGACTGTCCTTATTTCTCATACTTTAACTATTTGTCATCCGACCACTTAAATCACAGTAATCAAAAGACATAATGATGCTATATTGACCTCAGAAAACACTAAAGGTGGAGGTGAATGATTTATTGTTATTGCAGTGATTGCTGGTGAATTATGTTTATAGCTTCTATAAAATATTTATATATATATATATATATATATATATATATATATATATATATATATATATATAGCATATATCAAGTACAGGCACTCAGCAGACTTTCAATAGACTTTTCAATAGTATTGAAAGTCTGCTGAGTGCCTGTACTTGATATATGCTACGAATCCCAATTGACCACAGAGCAACCCCAGCATGTTTCCCACATCAGGAGCGAGTGCCGGTACCACAATGCTGTGTGTGTGTGTATATATATATAAATATATATATAAATATATATATATATATATATATATATATATATATAAAACATTTCTTTATTTTAAAATTGTATAAAATGTATTTTTGTAAATACCTAACATAAAATAATCAAATGAAAAGTTATACATGTTTTACATTTGGTTTTTATATGTATCATATTAACAATATAATGCATTTATGTGTGTATAGTTCTAGACAATATGAATGCTATGGTTGCCTCAGACAAGATATACAAGGTTACGGATTGTATGGAGCATGCACTGACAGCTCGTTATCCATGGACAAGATATTCTGCTGGATGGGATGCAAAACTCTTTGCCATACCACTTTCCTACCTACCAACATTCATTAGTGACTATGTATTAACTCGGAAAGCAACAAAACCAGCCAGAAGAGGTCAATAAATCAAGGTGAGTGGTAAACATGCAACCTTTTTTATAAAGGTCATATGCCAACATTTTGCCAATACAGGTAAATATGCTGATGAGGTCTCCTGGGTTTTAACTAGGGAGTGGTATGTTGATTGGGTGGGATTTTGGTATGTTGATTGGGTGGGATGTTTTTGGCTCCACACATTGTCTAATAATTCATTGGAGGGGGGGGGGTTTGATTTAGACCATAGGAAGTCTTGTTCTTTTGAGCTGGATCTAAAATGGGACCTGTCCAGGATACATTTTTTGTTTCTTGATATGGTAATCTGCAGGTGTTCCATGATCGGAGAGGTTGGGGGGGGTCTATCAAGGCTCGCAAGAAGTTGAATTGTACTATTGCGATGTTTATGCCTTGCTTGGGGGAACATTTATTTCTCATCCTCAGATTAATTATAGATGTACTCAATTTTATAGGGTGGTTCTGAAATAATCAATCGTAGCTCATTAAACACATTTGTTGGAGCGTTTCCAGANAAGCCCTTAAATATCTGGATCCTGTAGTTGTTAAGATCCAGTTCTTTCCTTAACCNAACTTTTTGTATATACAGCATCCTTGACATTGTAATGATGAAGGTGGCAGGTAACAATGCTATGAACCTCCATGGATGAGCCGTAGGATACTGTAATCTCAAACATATAACAACATTCCAGTCCCACTCCAGGGCATTGACAAGGCCTTGTTGCAGAATAACTTTAGGATTCAGGAATACCCTGAACCCTAAAGTTGTTCCATCTGGCCTAATTATCTAGATCTAGGCTGTTGCATGTCACATTCTCTGCACTGCATTTATTTCTTTGTTTACCTTTTGACATGAATTTCAGTTTTCCTGAACTTCCTGGTATTCAGTCTAGTCATATCATTAGTCCTTGGTTCCAATCATTGTTCACTCCCTGCCACTGATTCCAGTACTCCTTGTGTCTCCAGGGTCACTGTGTTCCTGCTGCTGATTCTAGTACTCCATGTGTTTCCACAACCCTTGTGTCTCCAATGATCACAGATATAATCTTTGTTTACGTTGTGTCTCCTGCTGCTTTCCAACTGTGTGCACTCCCAGTGGGCACTATTTCTGCTTCNTGGGTCCTTTCTCCATCTCTTGTCCAGATGACCACAACCTACTATTTGCTTGCAGACCAAGTCCATGCCAAAAATCAGTGACTCTGGTAAACACCAGGCTTGGAATTTTTGAACATTGCATATCTGTGAAAACACTCATGTGCCCTAAAGGCTAGTGATCTGCGATGCTTGAGCTTCTTAAGTAAACACAATGACCCATATTTGTGTAGAAATGTGGTTAATCTTGGATTGGATGGTAGCAATCTGATTATTTAAGTAAACCTCCCTTTAAATTCATGAAGGTCATATTTGGTATGATGTTTCACTCATCGCAACTCCAACTTCTGGCCGCCCAGGCATTAATGGTACTCGTAGTTAAGCACCTGGGTATGTCTGTCTAGTGTTGCTGTTCAACCTGTTTTCTTGCACTTTTTCTATGAACACCTCACTTTTTCATTAGCAGAGGAGCAGGTAAGAGACGGAGTTTGTTGCAGCTGTCTGCTATATCAAAGTATAAAATTTCTTTTTTGTTTTCATTTTGTTTTTTACTGCCAGAGTAGTGAAATGATACATACATTATCAGTGTTTATTTTGTCTATGCTACTATCACTATTCACGTATGGCGAAAACGTATTCTCTTTCCATACTTCAACAACCAGCTGAGCCCAAAACAAACTGGGCAGACAACCACAAGAAACTTCAACTTCATTCAATAAATGTTAGTATGTAGTGTTTGTATGTGACACGAATATTGAGAACATGTTGCTTTCCAGTAAGGTTGTCATTTAGGTAAATCCTTTGAGATTGAAGTTACTCCTCTGAAATAAAGCCAGGCCATTAGGTGATGATATCCTCAGCTTTCTGATAAGAAGCCTGTAAATATTTCTGCAGTGATAGCATTGCTCCTTGTACAGTTTTCCATGTTGTGATGACTGTAATTTATAAATTTGGAGAGAGGTGGGGTTTTCACACTAAATATGAAAGGGGGACTGGACTTTGTAATTTATTGGTGCTGGAGGTTGGAAAAACATACTGGAAAAGAAAGTCAACCCTTCAAGGGGTGACTTGGCTGTAAACAGCCCCATCATGGTGACTTTATGTGGGAAGGAGCATTGTTGCTGCTTAAACTGTGCAGAAAACTAGGTTCACTCTGGTATCGGGGGTCCTGAATGAATTATCAGTGAATAGTATTGTTGATATGTAATGGCCCTCAGGCACTTTTCAGTATACAGCTGACTAGATAAACATTCAGCATGTCTCAGTTGTTAATAACCCTACAAAATTTTTCAAATCATAAATAAAAGTGTATTTGAATCATAAAAATAACCCATCCCATTAGATACAAAATGTTCTCTTTCTGAACTTTCATCAGTCAGTTACTATGGTAAGCACATGATGAAAGAAAAAAAAATTAAATTCATTTAAACTAGGTAAATGAATGTTGAATGCTTATGAGTGAAGTATCTTTTACCTAATGACATGTTCGAGAGTCTTTTTTTAGGAATAAGTGCTGGGTAAATTCATACTTTCCACATAAGACTGCTTGCCCTTTTGAAAATTCAAACATAGAAAAGGGGGTGCTACATGATATGTAAAGTATATTTTGGGTCTAACAAATGTGAATTCTGCATATTCATTTTCCTTACACCCTGTGCTTGCAACGTTGCCCTTACAACACTCCTGGGTATGGTGTAAGTGCAAAACAAAAACATGTGAAAAATGGAAAAAGCAGAAAGAGGCAACAGACTCTTTAAATTAAATACAATTTGTATTAAAAATTACAGCTGATCCATAGAAACGCCCTATGTGTCAGTGTTGCGTCTACACCTTGCATGCACTCTGGATCAGCTCCTGTGTACGTAAAATTATATATATAAAATTAAAGTGTATTCAAAAATGTATTAATTCCTTACATGGTCATCACTCCTGGCTCTACATGATCTTTACATGCTACATATTACTTGACTGGGCTTGTTTAGGGTTCCAAAAAGAGTTAAAAAAAATCTTACAGTTGTCAGATTAAGGAATGCCAAGGTCAATTGACACTCTTAGGGTTTTGAGCAGTGGTTTAGTATAACACAAACACTAAAATAATTTCTCCTTAATGCTTTCTTATAAACATTTTGACAATGGTAAAACAGGTTTACCCTGCAGGCACGTTGCGTTAGTAGAATAATCATGCTAAATTACTTTCTTGTCTTCATTTAGTTTTTTCCTGCGACAAGGTAGTGAAATGATGCATACATTATCAGTGGTTATTTTTTTCTATGCTACTGTCACTAATCACATATTGAGAACGTAATCTTATTCTCTTTCCATAGTTCAACAGCGAGATGAGCCCAAAACAAACTGGTCAGACAAGCACAAGAAACTATCACCCATGCTGGACAAAATCCAATAAATAATCATTGGCACATATCCCCATATAGGGTTGCAAAGCTGGATACAGAGCCCTCTCATTCCATTGGTTTTTAATGTCAAGGTATAATGCTCTATTTAATGAGCTGTGGATTATAAAAGCCATTTAAATGCAGATTAGAAATGGCTTGAAGTATCTTGCTTTATTAAGACTGGAAATAAATCATTAGTACTGTAAACCTCTTCATGTATGCCTCTTCTGAAAGATATCTGGAAGACCCCTACATTGCAAATGTGATACCCCTTAAATCAGTGCTATGGTACTTTTACAGTCTGCATTTCTCTAAAAGGGGTTAACCTTTATTTACACAATGGAATCATATTACCTAATATACCTAATATACATGCTTAAGAGAGGAATGGTGGTGTAAATAGGGATGGAGCTGTATAGAGCCTGGGAAGAAAGGAGTACAGTTGGTCTTCTAATGGGAGGAACACTTGGAGTCCTTGGTGCAGTAAGGCAATTAGAAGAGGGCAGAATTGTATTGTTGTAGTGAGCACAGCACAAGGAAAACAAGGACATTTTGAGTGAGAGATTAGATTAGTTGTATTGCACAGCATAGAATCTAGCAGTCTTTTACAACAGAGCCTTGTGACAAATACAATGTACTGAGCTCCAATGCAAGTTATTGGCCACAACAAATAGACGTTTATGTGTTAGAAAGAAGCCTCTCATATAGTTAAAAAGTAAGAAGTGAAAAAAGGATTATGTTTATGTTCATTCTGAGGTGTTATTGATTGTATGAACTGTATAACGTTGTTTAATCCTTTATTCATAACAAGGAAATAAGAAGCTATATGAACCTCATGCTTTGTGTCTCTCTCATGTTTGATTTTGATTGTGTGATTAGCAATCTCGGTCTCTACTTTTACCTTTTGCTCTATTATATGTGGCTAGGCATTTCTTACGATTGCACAGAGGGGACCCCCAATCCCTGAGGGTATACCCCCTAGAAAATGTGAAAATTAATATCAGACTGGGACAAAACGCAACTCCAGCGTGAAACAAATCTGAGTTTTGAGATAAACACCATGGTGCCCAGTGGTTTGAATGAGACTAATAATTACACAGTCTACCTTTAGGCAATACATCTTAAATACATTTTTTATTATTATATACATGCTTCTTATATATTTGTAATTTATTATTTTTAGCCTTTATCTGATTATTACTTTCACACATTATTATTGTCACACACCTGACAGTTAAACAGCACTGGCAATTTATAGTTTATAGGGGACCCTATCACATTTGAATAGAATGTACTGTAGCACAGGACACTTTATGGTAAATGAATTATTTATTATTCCACAGAATTAACTTAATATGCATAACTATTACTGTGTTTATTTGCTGCATTTACTACCAGTTGGTTCTGCCTCAGTTTGCACCTCTAACCTGCTGCCTGTAATTAACTCCTGTTCAGTTCTGCCTCAGTGTGCACCTGTAAACTGCAATATGCATTTCACCTATTCCAGGTTAGGAAGATTTCCCTTCCTCCCATGGCAGCACAAACCAGTGGGATTTGGGGGACCTGGTTGGATCCTAGACAAGAAAAAGAAAGACATCGGCAGGATACCCGCCCACCATCATTGTCTTTCTTTTTCCTGTTGGATTCTGACCAGGCAGCATGTGTTTATGTTTGCAGCAGCCACCTTACCCGGTCAGAGCAGCTCTCCCCCTCTCCCCTTGCAGGGGGGGTTGAGCAGGTGAGATGCCGCTGACTTAAAGGCCCTGCTGCTGATTGTCAGTCCAGTGAGGGCCTCTGATGTCATCAGGGGCAGGAGTTCAAAATATTTGGTGCATCCCATGACCGGCCGCCATGGGATTGTACAATTTATATCCTAGTATAGCGGAGCATGTACCACGAGGTATGTTCAAAGAGAGAGAAAATGTGGGCACGTGTGGGGGGGTCCAACGAGTCAATGAACAGCCCCCATTTTTTGTTTCGTTCCACCCCTTTCTCCACATCAGGAGCGGTAGCTCGGCGATCAAAATAGAGAGTGCGCAGCAGCAGACTGCGAACCGTGTGTAATCTGGGGGGAGCCGGGGAGGTCCACTGGTCAAGAATGGCCTTCTTTGCGACTGTAGATAGAATTATCAAGGCAAGAGATGACCCCTGTGGCTACCAAGGTCCCAGTCGTCAAATTGTGCACATAAGAGGGCGGTCGGTGTACAGGAGACCTGGAGAGAGAAGGTAGTGTTAATGTACCAGACTATTTTATTCCAAAATTTCACAATCTTCCGACAACTACAGAAGCAATGGTAGAAAGTGGCGGCTGGCCGTCCACACTTTGGACAAAGACCCAAAGAGTCCGGGACCATATGGCGGTATTGTATGGGAGCCATATATACTCTATGTAGAAATTTCAGGTGGACCTCCTGCAATTGAGCAGAGGACAACACCTTAAGGTTGCGCTCGAGGTGGAGTAACAAAGCCTCGGAGTCAGCTAGGCTAGGGATGTCAACTTGCCAGCGACGTAAAATCGAATCCCAGTGTTTGGCAGAGTGAGACAATAAGAGATCGTGATGCAGGTAGCGGGTACGGTAAGGGACCGATTTAAGTAAGCGGAGCAATTGCGCAATAGGAACCGCGGCCTCTGTATCAGCAAATGCGGGGGGGATCGATTGGATATAGTGCCGAAGTTGTAAGAACATAAAGAAATTAGTGTTGGGCAGAGCGTAAGTGAGGCGTAGCATTTGGAAGTCCATCATAAATCCCCCGGGATCAAAAACGTCCCGGATCGAGACAATCCCCTTGTGTCTCCACTGCAGAAAGGTCGGGCATTCTAAACTAGGTAGAAAAGCTGGGTTGCCCCAGACAGGCGCATAAGGAGAGTGTTGAGCATTACGTTTAAGGCGAAGGTTAATACGGTGCCAGGCCCGACGTGTAGTATGGAGAAGTATATTGGACGCAATGGGGGGGGGGGAGGAGGGAGCGTGGGCAAGTAAGCAGCGCCGCCGGGGAGAAAGGAGAAAAGAGTTCCTCCTCCAGGGCGTGATTGGTGTATACAGAGCGGCGGAGCATCCAGTCTTCAACATAACGAAAGTGTACCGCGGAGGTAAACGTCAACGTCAGGTACACCCAAACCCCCATTCGCGCGCGGTAGTTGCAGTCTGGGATATCTGGCTCTAGGTTTTTTACCCCTCCAAAGAAACTTGGAGAAAATGCGGTTGCAAAGGGCAGTGTCAGCAGTCGTAAGACTCAAAGGCAGCATCTGTAAAAGATAGGAGAGTTTCGGGAAAACTATACTCTTCAGCACCGCTGCCCGGCCCAGAAGGGAGAGGGGTAAGCGATCCCACACAGAAAGTCGTTTAGAGATGTCCAAAAGGACGGGCGTAAAATTGAGATGGTACAAAGCCGAGAGGGAAGGGGAGATTTTAACGCCAAGATAGGTGATATAGTGTGGCGACAGTCGGAAAGTAGAGCAAAGCGGGGCCACGCGGAGCAGCTTGGAGCCGTCAGTCAATGGAAGAATCTCAGATTTCTGAAGGTTAACTTTATAGCCAGCAAAGCTCCCAAATTGAGCCAGGAGGGAAAGTATGGAGGGGAGCGAAGAAGCGGGACGAGAAACAAAGAGAAGCATGTCATCGGCAAACAGGGCCAATTAGGTCTCTTGTCTGCCGACAGAAATGCCACGAAAAGTCGGGAGGCGTCTCAGGGAGATGGCCAAGGGTTCCAGCGCTAGTGCAAAGAGAAGCGGTGACAGGGGGCAGCCCTGACGGGTGCCGCNTTCAATCACAAAAGGGGTGGATAGAAAGCCATTAGTAGCTACATGAGTGGAGGGCTCTGAATAAAGGGAGCGAAGTAAAGAGGTAAAGTCAGGAGGGAAACCAAACCGGGAGAGACTTTCAAAAAGGTGATCCCAGGTCACCAGGTCGAAAGCCTTTTCGGCATCAAGTGAGAGAAGGAAACAGGGGTCCTGGTCCGCATCCGGAGGGTGATGGGTAAGATGTTGGATAACGGTCAGCACCTTCCGGAGGTTGGAGACTGAGTGCCGCCCCCAGACAAAGCCCGTCTGGTCTCTGTGCACTACAGAAGGGAGAACCAGCTTGACACGTTCTGCAAGAATCTTCGTGAGCAATTTGTGGTCAGCGTTTAATAGCAAAATGCGTCTATATGAGCCCGGGAGGGTGGGATCTCGACCCGGCTTTGGGATAACCTTAATGACTGCAGAGTTAAAATGTAAAGGCAGAGCATGAGAAGATTGAATGTGAAGAAAAAGAGAGTGGAGAGAGTCAATTATATCAGGAGAAAGGAGCTTAAAGAATTCGGGACCGAAGCCATCCGGGCCCGGAGCCTTGCAGGTTTTGGAACGGCGGATGGCGATCTCCACTTCCTGTCGGGTAATTGGGGCAAGCAGAGAATCAGCCTGCGACTGGGAGAGACGAGGCAAGTCTAGAGCTGACCAGAATTGAGCTTTGGCAGCCACATCGATCGGGTCCTGGGAGTAAAGATCGGCATAGAAATCTCGGAAGCAACAAACAATATCAGGTCCATCAGAGGTGACAGCGGATCATAGAGGAGGGGCGCATACCAGACAAAAGGTTGGAAAGGAGTCGGCCAGATTTGTTGCCAAACTTATAAAACTGGAAGTCCCGCTTCCTCGAATAAGAGATTGTTCCTCCTATAGCGATTTTCCAAGTCATCCACTCTGTTTTGTAGCTGGCGCTGTTGCTTTAAGAGGCGGGCATTAGAATCAGTAAGAGCCTGGATGTCCTGAAATGAAGTGCCGGCAACATGTTCCACCTGT
The DNA here is from genome assembly GCA_016617825.1 of Platyplectrum ornatum. Lineage (NCBI taxonomy): Eukaryota > Metazoa > Chordata > Amphibia > Anura > Limnodynastidae > Platyplectrum > Platyplectrum ornatum. Next base: position 43,679 of record JABWIB010001931.1, on the reverse strand, counting down.
GTGAGTCTGCTGTCCAGGCATGCATAGCTGTCCCTGAACTCCTGCACTGCCTGTTGAAGGGAGGCTGTCTGAGCCTGAAACAATGGGGCTACCGTCATCTGCACTGCCCTGGCTACATCCTCAAACGTGATGGGAGGCGGTGGGAGATGGGCAGAGGGGTCTGAAGAGGAGGCGCCGTCGATGGGAGATGAAGTGGCAGGCGAGGCTGGGCGCGAAAGATCCGTCCCGTCCGCCATATTGGAAGCCGGCGTCTGACGGTCTCCACGAGGCCTCTGCTGTTTAGGCGGCATGACGGGGGAGAAGTGCCGTTTCATTCAGCGGCGTCAGCTCCGCAGCGTGTCAGGTACAGTATGGTCGGGTGGAGGGGGGGCGGGAGTGGGTTTTCTGCAGGGGAAAACGGAGGGGAAAGCCGGGCTGTCACGGAGCTCACTGCCTGTGCGTCTTCACCGAATAGGAGCCGGAACCGGATCTTTCTTCTTTTTTTAAAGGGAATGTTTTTGTGTTCAATATTTTTTATATTATTTAATTTTTTGTTTGAGGAAGTTTCCGCTTAGTGGGTATTGACGCATTATTTATTAACACTGATTATGTGATCTCAGATCTAAATACAGCAGACTGACTTTAGAGCAAAACACAAGAAACAGGTGTTTTGGAAGACATTCCGCTAATATTGTTAACTTAATAGCAAAATAGTCTTCTTTGTGGCAGTTACCTTAGCAAGACATGTATCTGAGCTTCAAGCCCTTTGGTCAGAACAGCCTTATATTAACTTCTTTCAGATGGTCTAAGGATTCCATATTAATCAAGAGATTATTTTTCCATCTTTATGTCCTGACAACACTAAAGTGCAGTGCAGATTACATAACTTAGATCTGGTTCGAGCCTTAAAAGTCTGTATTGATAGGACCAAAATAAAAAGTCCAAAATAAAATCTAAACATCTGTTTATTTTGGTAGAAGGTCACAATAAGGGAGGAGCAACTTTCCAGAGTTACCGTAGCGAGATGGATTAGGTCCTATATAATAAAAATATTACAAGCAGTCAGGGATTGCACCACCTGAGAATCTTAAGTCCCATTTCACTAGGTCCATCTCCACTTCATGGGCAGAATGGAGTTAATTACAGACTTCGGCAAGCGCTCAGAACCCACAGGTTTCTGTTGGTTAAATATATTCTCTATCAACTACATACAGATAGATAGATAAATACGATAGTAAATAAAACATAGAAAGTGATGGCAGATAAGAGCCACATGGCTCATCTATTCTGCTCTGTTGTGTAAACTATACTGACATTTTATTTTCAATTTTCAGACTCTTACATTTATCCCAAGCATGCTTAAACTGTTGTACATACATAAATGAATTCTGCAAGCGTATTTGTGGAAGTGGGGGAGTCTAAGGCCAGATTCGGTTCATAGTAACATAGGTGATAAGGTTGGAAAAAAAGACACCAGTGCATCAAGTTCAACCTATTTGGATCTCCTGTGATCCTAATCTTATAATTAAAGTTGTTCCAGATGAAGCAACAGCCAATATGCTTCAATATGAAAAAGCTCACTCCTGACTAAGGTAAGATTTTAAGAAAGTATTGAGTGTAAGTGTAAAGCGCTAGGTATCAGACACCATAAGTGCAAGAGATTTCTCACAGTTCCATGGTTCAGATAAATACTAAAAGTCCCTGAAAAAACTCCTGTTGTATCAGTGCAGTAAAACACAAGTAATACTATTTTGCAAACTAAATCACTCAAGGAACTCTTCTACAGGTGTAGTGAGCTTTCCCCCCCCCCTTTTTTGTAGAATTTTTAAGCACAGGGACACAAAAATGAAGCAATGACAAGAAAACCAAAGGAGTAGAGGAGAGCTAGGAGCAGCAGGGACACAGATGAGGACACAGCTGGGTTAAAAACTGTGGAAGAGAGCAAGGAGCAGTAGGGACAGAGCAAAGATGAAAAAACATTATTCGGTTAAAAATCTGAAAATCCCTGCATCATTACAACTGTTACAGTCAGTTTCATACACTTTCACAAGATACCATTCCTTTCATTACGGTTTAATTAACTGTATTATGTGACAAGTAATGTAAATTACAAACTGTGCTCATAAATGTTTTTTGCCATGAAAATGCAGTAAAGTTCCAAATGTGTTCTTTTTCTAGCGTACAATATGTTATGTGGTTATGGGTTAAGCCCTGTTCTCTCTGTACTCGCCAATGTTTATCTGCTGGTTCCTCCCCCTAACATATCAGCTTTCCCACATTGCCACTGACTCCTCCATCACAGAAACAAGATAATACAGGATATGAAAACGAGTCACTGTAAGGGTAAGACATTCTGTATATTTATTATATGTACAGTTACAAATTTTAAGAAATCTGGCACAAGAAATCTTTGGAACTCCAGGTGTTGTAAAACTACAAGTCCCAGCTTGATTCAAGCAGCCAAAGGCAGTGATGGTACCTGGAGAAGAGTAAAGTTTCAAAATACCTGTAGTGCCACGTTATAGTTTTCTCTCTTATTGTATGTATCTCAAGAGGAGCCTGTTAAAGATGATGTGCTCTCCTCACCTATAATATGTGTGTGTAGAAGAGTACAGCTGAGACAGGAGAGGGGAGAAGCACAGCAGCGTTAGTTAAGCTTGGTTACATTTATTTTAAATTGCATGGTTGCCAGACTCCTGAATTTCGGGCAATTCTTTTGGTATCCTGGGAGAGTAGGCAAATCTCTCTGGACTTGGGCTGAGAATGAATGTAAATCAGTGCCTCAGGTGTAATTTGCATACATTGCACCCTCCTCCACCACCCATAAACCCTGGTTTATGACACACATTGTATATGATGTTATAATAGATTATGGGCCTGATCCAGATCTGGACGCATACTACATAACTATACAGAATCTCAATCATTAGTCACCGGGCACTATTAATTGCAAACCAAAGTAATTCAGGATAGGTCATTTCTGGTTCCAATATACAATGTGATTTAGTTTTAAGATATATTACAATCCAAATATGATAGAAGGTTAAATCTGTACATTTTATTGTATACATTTTAATATACATTAAAATGTATACAATAAAATGATATAGAAAATTACAGCGTAAGTAATCTATTTACATACAGATTATACAGATTTGTAGTTAAACATAATACTCTGCAGTATTTACATTCTATGTGTAAAAACAAATAATTTACCTACATGCAAAAGAAATGTAAATTCATATGCACCCTTTACTTTGCATTATGGATTTGTTAACATCTACACTTACTATCGACCTCTGAATCACCCACTAAAAATATTTCTTGAACATGAACTAAGATAACAAAAGTGCTTATCTTCTGTTAACACATATACATACACATACAGCCTTTAAGCAATTCATTCTTTCTACGTCTCTTTCATGAATATATAATATATGAAAATAGTCTTAAACAGTTACATATTCTCCGACTTGTTGAATACAGTAAACAAAACATTTGCAGAGGGGGCCTCTAAACCATGTACAATTGTTGGGCTCTCTGAAGCTGTGGGCCTAGACACAATGTCATTTCTGCTCTACTATTCAAATAAACCAATCATTTACCATGATAACAGAAGACAAAGTCCATCTTGTATTTCATCTTGTTGGCCTAAAAGACACCAAGTTCAGTTAGTAACCAGAATTTCTCTTGGAAACACAGGTAAGAACATTTGTTAATTGTTATATTTCACATTAAAACTTTTGGTATAAATGATCAAGAAAACTGCACACACTATTACAAAAGAAAACCATCAAAATAAGCAATTAAATGTCATCATTATAACAATTCATAACTGATTATAGAATCTAGGATTTTTAAAAGAGAAGGGAAGAGGGCCAATGTTTGTAGTACACGTAAATATATTATGGGGTCTAGATACATATGTACATGTGATGTGTATTAGAGTTATGAGAATGACACATTCCATAGTATATGTGGTTCAGCTTTCAGAATGTGGGAATGACACACTATATAAAGTGTATAGTGTGCAATTCCAAGACAACAAATATATACCACATATATTACAGTATGTGCCATTCCCATGTCCCTTTTATTACCCATATGTATATTACAAAGTCATTCCTAAACCCATAATATACCAAAGATTTACATAATATAGTGTACTATTCCCCATACCCTAATATATGCCATATTTGTTAAAGTATGTGGCATTCTTAGTTCCCTGACGGACCCCGCATTATATAGTGTGGAATGTCCAAAACACTAGATATATACAATTACTGTACCAAGTGTGTATTTCTCAGATCCCTAATCTACCCCACATATGTTGTAGTCTGTGCCATGTCCAGACCGCTAATACACCACATAAGTAAGACATAAAACATACAAAAACTATTCATTATTATAACGCATATATCTACTTTTTATCAGTATGATAGTCTGTCTCCAGTCGTTGCATTGCATATTTGAGAATAATTAGCCCAAGAACATGTTATATAGCTGTTTGTAATAGTATTAGTAATTAGTAATAGTGTAATGAAAATAGCCAAGCATAGGACATGAGCAGGGAATGTGTAAGATATACGGAATATGAATAAACATTTATATCTTATTTTATTTGACTTCTGTTTCAAAATTCATTGCACATGTATCATCCTCATAGACATAACATTACACACAAGGACATTGAGATTAATGATTGAAGCTTAAGTATCAATTATTTCCCTTTCTTTTATTAGATTATAATTGTAAGACATAGCTGCCCCCATCATGTGGCTCCCTCTGCTGGTGGTGCTGATCCTCATTCTCCTATACAGATGGTACAGACAAAGCCAAATACTGGAGAATCTCTCAGATAAATTTGTCTTCATCACTGGATGTGACACAGGGTTTGGCAACCTGCTGGCGAAGCAGCTGGACAGACGTGGAATGAAGGTTCTGGCTGCCTGTTTATCAGAGGAAGGGGCCAGTAACCTGAAGATGGAGACCTCCAGCAGGCTTCAGACGGTCATTTTGGATATTTCTGACAGCAAGAGTGTGAGCTCTGCTGCAGAATGGGTGTCACGTATTGTTGGAGACAAAGGTGAGTTATAGTTGTTAAACTATATAGTATAGAAATGTAACTAATTAGTGCTATGGGCACATATAAAAAGTTAAGTTCTACTTTCTGCAACTTAGGGGTCCAGCTTTCAGGACTTGATAATGTTTTTNCATCATGTCCCACCCCTATGCAAATATTACTTTCTGTCTTCCGAGAGAAAAATATAGAAAATATAAGTCGGCACCCCTGATTTATATTTGTGTAGTGTGTATTAATGTTCAACAGGGGTCCCCACAAATATTAATCCAGGTCCAATATGGAACACAGGGCAAAACAGTATAAATCTATTTGTCCTTTTTACCCAAAAATAGGTTAGACAGTTTTTACTGAGGAAACAAAAAAATGTAAAATAGCAAGTCTACGGTTACAATAGACACAAAGGGGTGACTGAGCCTAGTGCCCAAAGTAATGTCAATACGTAGGCCTAAATTTACTAAGCAGGGAGATTGCAGGGGTTTGAAAAGGGGCATTTGAGCTCACACTCTCCATGTAAAATGAAAGTTTGAATCTGATTGGTGGCTATGGAGAACATCCCCACCTTCAAACTCCCTGCAATCTACCTGCTTAGTAAATATAAGCCCTAGTGTCCTAAACAGCAAGGTTGTCCATACACAATCTTACCCTGAACCCTTGAGTAAAGTATCTGGACTTGTGATAGAGTTCCATTGTCATGAAGTAAGTAAACTTGCCCATACTGGTGCAAATTACACTATGACTATTACCAGGGCCCATTAGGCAAACTCGGGTGGATGCCTAAGGTAGGCGGTCGGCACTGCGGCAGAGTGGCAGGGTGAAAAAATTATTGTAAAAAAATAAAATAAAATGTCATCACTTATTCGTCATTCGCCGGCAGGTGATGCAGTGCTAGGTTTCCCTAGGTGCCCGGAGACCTAGCACCAGCCCTGACTATATCAGACATTTAATGGTGCTTTTAGGCATCAACATGCAGAATATAAAAGCCAGTTTTACAGACTGCCCAAAAGTAATTTTACTATTCAACTCTTTTACAATTCACACCATGCCTGTGTTGCCTTGAATGTATATCTAAAAGGTTGAAAGCACTAGACCTACAGAGACAAAACTACATATACAGTATGTGTGTGTGTGAACCTCTCAATGGGAGAAATGTGTTCAAGCAGAATACATTGTAAATCGTCATGCTTGATCTTGAGTCCAGTGAGGGGGCGACAAGCTTCTTTTTGTTACGCATAAGAGCAGCTCTCATTGCATATCACTCTCAGTAAAGAGTTTAAAAAAAACAAAAACCATCAATCTCAATCATGGGCCCCCTTTCAGCTCCGGGCCCGGGTAAAGAGTACCCCTCCCCCCTCTCTCAACAGCCCTTATAAAAGCTGAGTAAAACCCATAGCTGTGTGTACAATAAATACACATAACTAGGACAGCACTGCGCCCTCTCCACAGGTTAAGGAAAATGTAACTAAGGGTTTAAGTTCAGTATGTGGGATGTACATTTTCATAGAACTCTATTTTATTTTTTAGAATTGATAGATTATGTTGGACTGTGCAAATTAGACATGTTATTTGTGTAATATGTATACATCCTTCTATTGTGCATAACATATTCCATAATACATTTTTAGGACTCTGGGGATTGGTGAATAACGCTGGAATTGCTGGAATAGTTGCTCCCAATGGGTGGTTAAAAAAGGAGGATTTTTTACATGTCTTAAATGTGAACTTGCTGGGGTNGATTGATGTGACGCTGACACTGCAGCCCCTTGTCAGGAAAGCTCAAGGAAGGATCGTTAATGTTGCCAGTGTTCTGGGAAGGGTTGCCTTCATACCAGGAGGGTATAATATCTCCAAATATGGGGTTGAAGCATTCTCTGACACACTAAGGTAAATATAAATGTGTTATGTGTATTCATTGTAAATACATGTGTCCCACTGCTTCTGAACTATTTCAAATGCTTTAAGAGCAAACCTAAACAAACCATTCATAATTGGATGCTAACATCCGGGACTAGCCGCTAAGAATAGCTCCAAATTTTACCTAAATGCCTATTATAACACTGGCCACACATTATCTAAACTTAAACCATGCGCCAAACTACTCCTCTGACCCCCACTGCTGCTACCTGAAAATATTCCCATATTCCCAATTTCAACTGGTGGGACCCCCTGTCAGGCCTGCCTAGAAATCATGTTGGACCAACCCAGGGACACCGCTGGCCAAAAAGCCCTAATGGCACTCCAAAATAGACTGCAGGACCTCCTCTGGGTAAGGTTGTTGCCACCAGCATGTATTATCAGGACTTGGGAGACTCCAAAGGGCTGAACTGGGTAATATATGAAGGAAAGGATGGACTCCCCAATCTCCAAATCCACAGCTACAGTATGGGATCATCACAAGCCCTTCCTGTACGATAACTAGAGATAAAGTACAGGAAGGACGGAAGGACCTGTAGTGAAATGAAATAAAATACAATGAGCAAATGAAAAAAAACAGCTTGAGAAAGGGAAGGAAATAGCAGAGAAGGGAGTGCAAGAGTGGAATGGTAGAAAAAGAAGAGAGAGGGGCCAAAGGTAACCCGCAAGTGTGTGGTGCCAAGAGCCTAAATCTACTACACTGCAAACGAGGCAAAGCATCTGCAATCTTATTCTCAATACCGGCGACATGTCGTTTCCGAAAAGTGATGCTACGTTTAAGGCACCGGAGAACCAGCCTGCGCAATAAAGCAATAGCAGGAGGAGAGAATACACCTACCGGTGAGCTCCTTCGCCCACAGCTCCATGGCTGCGACAAATGGGAAGAGCTATAGCACAAACAAATTGGAGGTCAAGCCAGACACTTCAGTGGCCACGGGGCAGCACAGCAAGTTCCTGGGAGTATGCCCCAAAGCCGGAGGCTTTGCATCTGTAAAATGTTCTAATTCCACGCTGGAAGACATTGGAGCCTGCCACCCCAATGAAGTGGGGCAGAAATTGAATACATATAACCATGTCCTCACATATTGACCGCTATGAAATGGTGAGGTTGTTTTACCCGTGTCGTGGCCTGCTCAAGCTATCTGGAGAATACTCTACCCAAGGGAATAATCTTGCAAGTGAAATTCAGCTGGCTAAGGAGAAACTGCACCTTTTTGAGACATGCTTGCTTATACGACTGCAGATCAAGTATTAGGTACAGCAATTTACACACTTTGTCTGCAGGGAGCCTGCACACACCTGCAATAGTATCAATTACGATACCAAGGATTGAAAGGCATGTCGATGGACCTTTTTTTTATCGAAAGCCACTGGCACACCAAAATGGGCCAAAACAGACAAAGCATGGGATAGCACATTTTCGTAAACAGGGGAATCAGCGGGACTAATAAATAAGAAATCTTACAGTTAATGTGCTATCACCCTCAAACATGCACCAGTGGAGGAAGGTGCTCAAGGTTTCAAAAAATATTGAGCAGGCATAAATCGACAAAATAACTTTCCAGGAGCCTAAAGAAGAGTGGAAGCTATTCCCTGTTCAGCACATGAGAGGCCCCTTCCAACATTTCATCTGCAACTTCCAGGTGACCATGCCCCCCCATGGGAGACCAGACACTGGGACAGCCATGGGGAAGCTATGCCAGCACTCTACTGTCGACTGCCAGGCCACAACCACCAACGCTGAGAGCTACTATAATGGCAACCTTTATTGCAGAAATGGCACCCACATGGAAAATGTAATTGTCAGGATATGTAGACCACAAGCGGGCTGTGAGAAAAACAGCAAATGGAGCAAGAGCACGAAGGTGTGGGAGGGAGGGATGGAGAAAGTAGCAGTAATTGAGGGAAAAGTAAGGAAAAGGTGGAGAAAATAATAAAAATGTGGAGAAAAAACGACAAGGTAGAATACCAGATAAGGTAGAATAGGGCAAGAAGAAGGATGAGGGGGGAAATACAGGTGCAATACAGGGAGAAAGGGAAAAGACTACTCGATTCTCACTCCAGAAAAACCTGAAAATGAATTTCCTGCCTTACTGGTTGTAGTTCCTGTGCCCTAAAGGCCCATCCTACCCACCCATCCTCTAATTACTACCATTGGTTGCTACACCCATGGGAGTGGAGAAAGAAGGAGAGAGCCTGTTCCTGCCTGGCATTTATTACTTTTTAGGAATAAGCTTCCCTCGCTTCCATTAATTTTAGGGTCCTGGATGACCCTAAATAGAGGTTGAAATAGAGGCAGACTTATCTTTCATGTGGATTAGTGGTTAGGCCAGAGAAAAGCCTCTATTTATTAAACAATTCTAGTTACTTGGAGATAAGTAATAATATTTTGATTTGATGTTAAACAATAGTAAGCCCACCCAGTAAAATGTTAGTCTGAGTTTGTATGGAAAAGCAACTAAATTGATCAATAATTTATTGGGAAAATGGACACAAAATCCTGTAAAAAATGTATTGTACAGTGAACAATTTTCCTTTTTATGCTTTCAGAAGGGAACTCTGTGACTTTGGTGTTAAAGTTTGCATAGTTGAACCAGGTGGTTTCAGTACAGGGATCTCACAGTTGTCTGTGTTTATGAAAAACATTAAAGAAAATTGGGAATCCCTGCCAGCTGTGACAAAGGAATGCTATGGAGAACATTACCTGAACAAAAGTAAGGAATACTCAAACTGTATTTTTTAGTAGTATTGGAGGCAGTGGTCAAAATGGAAAATTAGAAGTAACGTTTGGAATCATAGAAAATAAAAAATATTTTCAATTAATCAGTGGGAGAAGTGAATGTATAGCCCTGGCTTTCTCTAGATATGTCAGGTAACCGGGAGGAGGGGAGACACCATTTTCCGACTAGTCCACTATTCCACGATTAACTGACTTATTAAACTTAACAAAGGACTCTGGAATATCATATAATACCTGTTATTGATATTACAATACACCCACAAGTACACCCTGTATATGCTGTATGCTATTATACCAGATGGTCATTTTTTCTGTTTGTTACTGGAATTGAGCATTTCACCAATAATCGAAGGTTGGCAAAAATTAAGGGCAAAAATATATCATACACCAGCCCACTTTGAGGTAAAATAAACCTTTTCTGCTGCAAATAACACGTGTGATAACAAATGTGATAATCTAAAATAATCAATTTGTTAGCCTGTATAGTCAATGGTTTATTTGCATTTTAATGTTGATAGATTTGATTATGTAATATATTGTTTTTGCATTAATAATTGTTTTTTAATATTCACATTCACACGAAAGGGGGCTAGGTGATTCAAAGCACTTATATACACAATATTTTTAATAACTTCAAACTGCTACTATAATATATTAATATATATATTTTACATTGTATAAAATTGAGATATTGTTGTATTAGCATAAAGTTAAATAATCAAATGAAACGTTATACATGTTTTACATTTGCTTTTACATATATCATATTAATTATAAACTTTGCATATATGTATATATAGCACTAGAGAATATGAAAGCCATGGTTGCCTCAGCCTCCCCCAAGATAAACAAGGTTACAGATTGCATGGAGCATGCTCTGACAGCTCGTTATCCATGGACAAGATATTCTGCTGGATGGGATGCTAAATTCTTTGTCATACCCCTTTCCTACCTACCAACATTCATTAGTGACTATGTGGCAACTCGTAATGCACCAAAACCAGCCAGAAGAGATCTATAAAGCACAAAGAAACAACATCAGCAAGGTAAGTGATAAGAATGTACCTACTTTTATATAGGCCATATGACGTTTTTCCAATAGTCAGTCTGGTCACAAATGGACAAATCAGCTTCAGCTACCAATCACATTATAACATTTCTAGGTCTATTTTCTAGAATCTCTCCTTAAATTCTCAATGGTCGTGACTGTTGAAATTAAATATCTGATATAATAAAGAGGAATAGCTTGTATAATAACCATAGTCACTTTGGTGGTGTCATTTGTATAATGATATAATAGGATGCCAATTATAATGCAGTCTAATCTTGTGTTTAGTCAATAATGAATAAATATATTTATTTGTGAGGCAGTATGTAAATAACATTACTACAACCGATAAACCAATTTAGTATTATTATTATTATTATTTATTATTTTACTGCAGATTAAAATGTTAATATCTTATGTCAGACTAGATGGCATGCAAAATGGATCATGGATGCATAAAATAGAAACATCTATTACAGGACTATTTATGATTTGCATTACTTGGGAAATATCACTAAAGTAATTTATTGTTAAATAAGAATCAGTCGTTTTCCTCAGTTCCTCCTTGGTGTGATAAGGTGCTCATTAAGTCACCAGGTTCACATTCTGCATCGGTCTACCTCTATGGAGTCAAGAATAAGAAGATGTAGGACTAATTTCTTATAGAAGAACGTGTCCATTCGAGAGTAAGAGTTGTGTTCAAGTAAAAACGTCTGTAATCTCAGTTATTTGAATGTGAAATATACCAGGTGTTTGTCAACTAGTATTTGTGAAGTCTTACCTTTCAGCAAATGAAAAATGTGTACTCATGACCAAACAAGTTGACCCTTACCAGGATCCGATCCTGTTGATATTCCCCATTTCAAAGTACTTTTGGAAAACCCTAAGCCCTAATATTTCCCAAGATAAGTGATGACTAGAAGAGGTGAGAAAATAAACACCATATACACAGGTGGCCTTAGCCTTCAGAAAATGAATGAAGTTTGCATTGTGCTAAAGATGATTGTACATTTTATGGAAGGCTGAACTCCTGAAAATTAATGGAACTAAGCAGAAATTTTACAACTAATCAAGGCATAGTGGAAATATCTAGCAGATGGAGGGGTTAATAGTGCTTTTTATTGAAGAAAAAAAAAACATTAATTACTGATTTAATAGAGCACATTTGTTGGAGTTTATGGTTCCTCTGGTTGTTAAGATCCAGGTCTTTCCTGGAACTAGCTTTTTATATATATCCTTGACATTGTAATGATGAAAGTGGCATATAACAACACTATGGGTCTTAATGGATATACCTGGGGCTGTAGGGGTCTGTAGTCTCAAACATATAATGGCACTCCAGCCTCACTCCAGGGCATCGACAAGGCCTTATTAGGAATACCCCGAACTCTAAGGTTGTTCCATTTGGCCTGATTATCTTGTGTTTCTCAGCTGTAGGTATTATCCCAACTTAGGTGCAGCTCATCACTATGCTGGGTTTTCTCCTAAGATGTCTTATTCAAACCCCTAACTAACTGCACTGCCTTATCAGAGCAACAGGATTCCATTGGCGGCTGACTAGTCTTCGAGTTCGCTTATGTGTTCTGGATCCTTTTTCTCCAGTCATATCATTACTCTTTAGTTCCAGTCCTTCTTCACTCCTTGTCTCAGAGGTTATTCAGTTCCTGCCACTGGTTCCAGTACTTTTCGTGTCTCCATTGGGCCAGATTCAGATACACTCTGTATTTACAATCAGTATTACAGGTGAGAGATGATGTTTTCTAGCACAAGTCTAATAACAGTGTAACAGTAACGCTGGTCAGTATATAAAGCATTTTCCCTACATGCAAGCACTTTAGGAATACCCCGAACAATTTATCTCCCCTGCAATTAAGTGAGTGTAAATCTGATTCTGGCCCATTGTGTTCCTGCTGCTAGTTCTAGTACTCTTTGTGTCTCCAGAACCCTTGTGTCTCCATTGATCGTTGATCTAGTATCTGTTTACTTTGTCTCCTGCTGCTGTCCGCCTGCGTAAACTCTACCAGTGTGCACTATTTCTGTTTCTTGGGTTCTGTCTCCATCTCTTGTCCAGATGACCCCCAACCTACTCCTTGCCTGCAGCAATATACACAATGAGGGAACTGTACCAGTGTTTCCACAATAAGTATTTCCTCTCAAGGGTGCAGTATATTAGATCAAGAGAATTGACAGAGAAAATTATTTATAAGGTTGGCATGTGATTTTCTATTTCTGTGTTAGTCAAAGCTTGATACACCCCTGTGTCACGAAGGATAGGGATCTGCAAAGCTTAAGCTAAGCTTGTGTAGAGATTTTCTTAATAGCATATTGGATAGTAGCAATCTGCTAATTTAAGTATTCCTAAAACCTTCCTTTAAATTCATGTAGGTCATATTTTGTAGGCAGTGGGTTCAAGATTTTCAAGCATTTTAGGACTTCACTCTTCAGAGAGTTTTCCAGACACCCATTGATGGTACTAGTAGTTAAGCAGTAGTTTTCTTGCATACTTTCTATAAGCTCCTCTTTTTTCCATTAGTAGAGGAGCAGGTAAGCAGTGGTACATGGTTGGTTGCATCTGTCAGCTAGTTCAAAGCATTAAATGTTGCTTTCCCCCATTATAGCAGTATACTGTAAAACAAATAACTGAACAACAACTGGCATAAATAATTACTGATGTAGGTGAATCGAAAACTATATGTTGCAAGATCAGCAAGGATCAATCATTAAAGGTTAAGTACGATAAATTTATAAATGTAATTAGGTGTTTAATTTTGAGGACCAAACATGTTGCTTTCCAGTAAGATTGATATTTAGATCAATTCTTTGTGATAGACGTTACTCCTCTAAAATTCAGGCCAGTTGGGTGATAGCCTCAGCTTTCTAATATGAAGCCTATAAATATTTCTACAGTGATAGTGTCACTCCAGATCCTAATGACTAGTACATAAGTACATAAAGGTTTTCACACTAGTTTTGTAATTTATAGACCCAACAGGACTTGGAGCAACAGGACAGGAAGTGAAAGCCACACCACTAGAGGGACCCGGCTGTAAACAGCACCTTGTGACTTTATGTCTTTATATGAGAAGGAGCATTGTTGCAACTTAAACTGTGGAGCAAAATAAGTTCACTGTGGTTTCCAGGGCCTGAACGAAATAACGGTGGTTAGTAGAACTGACACATAATGGTCTTCAGGCACTTCTCAGGATGCAGCTAACTGGCTTAAAATTCAGCATGTCTCAGTTGTTACATTTTACATACATTAATAACCCAATATTTTTGTATTCAGACCTTAAAATATAACCTATTGCATTAGATACAAAATGTTCTGGTTCAGAGCTTACATCAGTTACTATAGTAAACACATGATTGAAAGAGAATTATTATTCATTAAGACTAGATCAGTGAATGTTGGAATCTGAATGCTGGAGTGAAGTATTTTGTACCTTATGCAATGGTCGAGGGTCTGGTATACATACTACAAGCAAAAAAAATTGCTATGGTTCATAAAGCTAATATAATGACACCTGAATCTGAAATGATTTTACAAAAATTGATTTTAAAAACTAATCCAAAAACTGTTTTGTTGGAAAGGGGTACCATGCTGATAGTTATAAGTTTGCCATAGTATATATAAAATGATATATAGAAATATCAAATGCAATTTTAAAATGAATAAATTCCTTACCTGGTTGTCGTCTTGGCTTTCCGATCTGTACATGCTGCATATTACTGGACTGGGCTTAGGCTTCCAGTAAGAGTGTCAACAATATATTTTTACTAAACTTACAGGTTTCAGATTAAGGAATCATTTGACCCTGTTAAGATTCTGAGCAATGGCTTAACATAACACAACCATTAAAATAGTTTCTCCTTAATGCTTTCTTAAAAACATTTTGACAATGGTAAAGCAGGTTTATAAAAGATTGCTACCCTGCGGGCACATAGCTTTAGTATAGCAACAATTCCAGTTACTAAAAAAGCCAATTTTTTTGTTTTTGTTTATAATTAATTAATCATCCTGCATTTCTTAAATTAGCTTACAAGGTAGTGAAATAATGCACACATGATCAATATTTTTTAAGTGACTATTTTCTTCTATGCTCCTGTCCTCTACTCACATATTGAGCAAATCATACTCGTATTCTCTTTTCATAGTTCAACAACCAGCGGAGCCCAAAACTAACTGGTCGGACAACCACAAGAAACTTTATCACTTGTACCCATGTTGGACACAGCTCAAGTAATCATTGGCACATTTCCCAACATAGGGTTGCAAACCTGGATAAAGAGCTGTATCACACCATTGTTTTTTATTTTCAAGAAATAATGCTCTATTTTCTAGTAATGTAATAAACTGAATTATGCAAACAATTTAAATACAGATTAGAAATGTCTTTTCTAAGATTGGAAATAAATCATTAGTCATGCTTGCCTCTTATGGAGGAGATATCTGGAATATCCCTACACTGTATACAACAGCTCTTTATCATGAGCTGGCATGTCTTTATTGCCTATTTTATATGTTTTTTTCTTTTTAATAAAATTATATAAAGATACACATAATAAAGGAATAAACAATTTTGTCACTTTATTTATGTATGATATACAGTATTTGTCATAACCATTTATTTACAAATATTCTGCAGTGTTGTCTTCTATGTACATATAGACCTCCCTATTCCTCCCTAATAGCTGTTATTAGGGGGAGGAAAAGGGAAAGTCCACCTACCATTGGTGGACTTGAAAACAGTACTTATAAAATCAAATGTAGATATACTTATACAGAGCAGAAGATGGAAAAAAATATCAGGGCCCTGATACTGCACTGTTCAAGGGACTAAATGTTAAATACTCTCCGCACACTAACCACTGACAGTGGGGTTTAGCAGTTAAGATATATGATTTGTATTTGGTAACTGAATCCAGCACTAAGATTTTTTTAGCCTCAGGGGACCTAGGATGAACTTACGCCACAAGGTATATGTAACTAGTATGTTTTCCAAACATTTTATAGAAAAGGGAGACTAAATTGATAACCTGCTGCTCTAAATAGTAAATAGTGGACTCCTACAAAGATCCAACAATATGTATCCAAAAAAGTGCTATTCTGAGATGCACTTGCTATATAATGTTATCATATACATAGACACAGATTGCAACAATTTTATCAAATTCAACACATATGTTCAAATTGCATACAGGATCCCCAATGTCAATTCTTTTTACTCACAGTTCATTGTTATTAGATAGAAGTTAGTTAGTCCAATAAAGTCATTAAAACAATTTGCTGGTACAAATCCAATGTATGCAGCAGATTAAGCATGTTCTGAATCTTCACCCTCCAAACACAAGGATCAGCAGCTTTGTTGCTTTCCTGTTTTGTTCCCCATTGGCTACATTCTCCTGACCGGTGCCCAGTCAAAAATCCTATGTTTCCTTAAGTTGGTCACGGTGCTTTCTCTCCCTTTCTGCTTGTCATTTTTGGTGCTCTCTCTCTTTGCTTGGCAGTTGACCTGGTATCGATGGATAAGTTCTATGTTTATAGTTTCATCCACAGGCCCAAATATTTGTACAAGCCAGAATCTGTGGTTGGGTTCTTTTGTCAGACACAGTTAAGTTTTACATACATTCTCCTCTGGCACAATTTTTCCAGATACTGATCTCTTCTGTGGGTGAGGTATCACATCTATGGTTAGTGTTTCATCAAACTCCACTAGGTCACAGATAGGCCGCTCCTTTGTCTCATCCATTCTCATCAAACCTCTCTGGACACAGAAGTTGATAAGGACATCCTGGTTCCGTCCTTTATAAGCTAAATGTATTTGCTTCGTTCCATCAAAATCCACAAAATCATGGACAAGTCGATCCCTTGATTTGACCATACACTCCAAACCTCTCAGCATTCAGGGGTTGCTAAGGACATCTTTGCTTTGTCCTTTAAGCACTGCTGCCACCTTTGCAGACTCTTTCCAAATAAAATGAAAGAAAAGGGAGAGGTATTGCTTATATGAAACAAAAATATTATCTAGTAACCCGTCATAAGCATTGAATCTTATTCATATAATCAGTTATTACTGAGCCTAAGTGCAGCAAATGATTTGTTATATCAAACACTTAGCTGCTCTGAAATATGTTTACATTTTTCCTACCTCTGCCAACCAAATTGTACCGCACAGACATTTTACTATTTCTCACAATTCAATAGACTTACTAAAGGACTCAAAATATCATAAAATACACAACAACACTGTTACTGGTACTAATATATTCCTGCAAGTACACCCTTCATATGCTAAATGCTTATAAAACAGTCAGTCATGAATCTCCTGTGTCTCTACACACAAATTCACACCTCTTGAAAACAAAGACGCACACAGACTCCATTATGAATTACCTCTTATTAGAGAGCAACAACAAATCCTAGCCAACCCTGGCTAGTAATATGCTAGTCTACCCACAGCACAGTGTGCAAGGACTCTGCCTAACACAAACTTATTGTTTGCTTATTCGAGATAATTTTACTCTTAACTAGGGGGCCTAAAGAATAATCTCCCTTAAATATTCTAATGCCACTGTTGTGGTAAACACCCAGCTGCCACCACATATAGTTCATGGGTACATGAGCACACCCACACTTATATAATACGTAAATGTATCACCCCGTGATCCAACCCAGAAATATTTCAGTTCAGATATTAAATATGCAAATCAATACAATATTAACCAGTATCTTTAAGCAGTAAAACATCCTCTTCAAAGACTAGAGTTCAGAGCAATATGAACAGGCGAAATAAACATCAGGAAATTACAGATTATTACCTGTTAATATGTTTTCCCTGACAACTCCATGGCAGCACAACCATTGAGAGGACAATCCTATTGGCCCCAGACAAGGGAAGAAGAAAAGACATGCAATATATAAAGGCCCCACTCACTGCATTCTGTGTCTTTGAATTTTACAAGCTTAAATAGAGAGACTGAAAGATTAGTTAGACAAACAACATAAATATGGGCGGAAAAATATATTTGTGCTGCCATGGAGTTATCAGGGATAACATATTAAAAGGTAATAATCTGTCGTTTCCCTGTCCTCCCATGGCAGCACAACCATTGAGAGGACAATCCTATTGGCCCCAGAGACGGGAAGAAGAAAAGACATGCGATATATAAAGGCCCCACTCACCACATTCTGTGTCTTTGAACTTTACAAGCTTAAGTAGAGAGACTGAAAGATTAGTTAGACAAACAACATAAATATGGACGGGAATATATATATATATGTGCTGCCATGGAGTCGTCAGGTATAACATATTAAAAGGTAATAATCTGTCGTTTCCCATGGCAGCACAACCATTGGGATACACCCAAGCAGTTCACTTACCGGGTGGGTTTTAACGAAAGGATTTACAAGGTTGACTTCAGACAGTCGAGCTGAGAACCAGGTGGCCAAAAAGACTGCACATCCAATCTGTAATGTCTGGAGAATGTGTGGACCGATGCCCATCCAGCAGCCTTGCAGAGGTTGGATATAGAGGCAGTTTCCTTTAAAGTGTCTATAGTCATAGTGGAGTGGGCCATCAAATTTTCTGGCGGTGGGATATGCTGATGTTCATAGACCCTTAGTATGCAGGTCCTGACCCACTTTGCAATAGCAGCTTTTAAAGTGGCACAGCCTCTATTTTTGCCCTACACTAGTACCGCTGTTCTTTGAATGTATATTCTGGGGATTCACACAGGATGCAAGTTATGAAACTTCTCATTTTACTTGTTGCTTGCTTTAAGGAGTCTATGTCTGTGTCTATGACTCCTGTGGGGAAGCTCTAAACTCTAGGTCTGAGCAACCAGGCTGTCAATTCCCACTGCCCTGAGGCCGGGTGAGGTATTCCCCACTTATGGAGGAGGTTGGGGAAGTCTAGTTTCCATAGGGTGTCGGTGGCCAGTTGTAGAAGCTTCACAAACCATGACCTGCGAGACCAGTAAGGCAGGATCCCAATCACTTTTTTATTTCTATCCGCCTCAGCAGCCTGGCGTTGATAGATGGGAAAGCATCGCCCTGGCGGAAATCCCAAGGTGCTGAGAGCGTGTCTATGTACAGTGCAAGTGGATCCCGGTACCTGGATAGGTCTACTTCTGGCTGGCCCCATCTGAGGGTAACCTGGTGAAGACCTTGTCGGAAAACTCCCATTCACCTGGAAGAAGGGTACTACAACTCAATGCATGCGCAGCCAGATTTTTTGTTCCTGCAATATACAGAGCTGTTATGTTCAACAGATGTTCTTGTGCCCGGCAGAGCACCTCACTTGCCTCCTGTAGCATACTTGCACTCTTGGTTGCCCTTTGTCTATTAATATATGTAACAACTGCCTTGTTGTCTGATTGTATGCTCACAGCTTTATTCCTTATACATTGCTGAAAAGCTTGACAGGTTTAAAAAACTGTTCTCATTTCTTTCAAATTACAATGAATTTTTTTTTAGTCCGAAGACCACGTGCTTCGAACCAGTCTTCCTCCAGATGTGGCTCCCAATCCAGTGGCGCTGGCATTGGTTGTCACCACCTGTGTCTGCTGGTGAAAAGGCTTGCTGTTGGATAGCCTGTCTCCCTGTAGCCCCAAAGCGAGGCCTTGCTTCACCTTTTCTGATACTCTGGGTCAGATTCTGGTTGTTGTCTTATTGTTCTTACAATATTGAAACTGCCTCATGTGAAGCTTTGCCCATGGTAGGCATACTTTATGTTGCGTAGAATATTCTTCCTGCACTAGTGTAACTGTTAAGAGTTGCGTGTCGATAACTGTTCCCAGGTATTTTATTCTGGTGGTTGAGCTATGTGCATTTGAGCCTGCTGCTGGGTTCGCGTCACTACCTGGACGATCTAAATTTTGAGAGATCAACTGGTAGTGTTGATCTTCCACATCTTCCACATAAAACCTGAGGTATTTTTGACGTTTGATGATTTTGAGTGTCAGATATGGGATTATGCAGGTATGCATCTCTTGAATCGACTGTTGTTAGATACATTCCGTACTGAATGTTCGGTAGGATTGTATTCTAGGATTGTATTAGGATTGAATGTCCGGACATTTATGGACAGGTTTAGGGGACGGAGATCAAGAATTGTTCTGTACCTGCCTGAAAGAATCGGGAATAAAATCCTTGAAATCTCTGATGTTCTGGAACTGGTACTACTACTTTTTGTTCCAACATATTTTCCAGACTTTAAAGTAATGCTTGTTTTTCCAGGCTTTGTTGGGGGCATGGTGAATTGATAAAACGAGTCCCCCAATGTTGAAGGAACTCTAGCTTGTAGCCAGTTGATATAACCTCCGTCACCCTGTTGTCTGTTGTCAAACGTGCTTGAAACTGGAAAGCCTTCCACCCACGACTTCCAGTTTCTGTGGGCACTTGGCATCACTGAAAAGAGGGGCCGCCTTTTCTACCTCTCTGGGACCGAAAGGCCTGCCGAGAATTGGACCAATGCCCTCTCCTGAACCCCCTTCCAGACCTATAGCTTCTTGCTTGCTTCAGGTCTGCTGCTCTAGACTATCTTTAAGGTGGAAATTTGTTGACCTGGTCCTGGGGCAGCCATATGGATCTGCCACCTGATGTCCTTGAAATAATGTTGTCCAACTTTTGGCCGAACAATAAGTCACCATGGAAGGGATGTCTGCAGACCATGTCTTGAACCACAGCGCTCTCCTCTTTACAGCTGAATTAATTTTACCAGTTCCATCCTGCTGACACCCTCAATTACTTCAGCCTCCAATGTATGGCACCAGATCCTAAGGACTCTTGATGTTGTAGCTAGTGCTGTTGCAGGTCTCAAGACCGAGACCCATAGCGTATGCTGCTTTTTAAGCCAATCTCTAGCCTCCTCTCCATAGCCTCTTTGAAAATATTTGTCCTCTAGGGGCAAAGTGGTCTCATGAAATATTCAGGCAATTGCTGCATCTACCCAGGGGGGGCTCATCCCATTTAGATGTGTCGGCTTGTGGAGTGGAGGCCAACATCCTCTTGGGACTCTTCAATACGCAGGGACTTAAAGATCAAATACAGAAGGTTATCAATCAGATCTGGACTCATGTCTGTGAGTCCACCAGTACCAGACACTCCATACTTTTTGTATCCCCATGAATACCAGGCTGGTACTGTAATAATATATTATCTGGGTAATGTAGAAAGTCACACACATTGATAATATATATATGAGGGGGATGTTTCTGCAAACGTCCTACTGTGATCAAAAAGTATTATTTCACCTTCAAATATGAAATCCTGTGTTTAGGCAAGGTGTTATATAATGGCTGAATGGTAATGGCTGAAATTAATGGCATATGTGAAAAAACTAATTGTCTAACGGCTAAATATTCTCAGAATAGTCAAATTCAGTACGCAAAACATTTGGGTCACAACAGATCCAGAACTGTATGCAAACGCATACTTTTTAATTTCACTGGCCACCATTTATGCAGGGAACCTGTATATATGCCGATCAGTAAGCAAGTCTGGATCTGGTCCAATGTCCTATCTACTCTACTTCATAAACAAACCAATCCTTTAATTTTATATCAGAAGTCAAAGTCCATCTTGTATTTCATTTTGTTTGCCTAAAGGACGCCAAGTTCAGTTAGTATCCAGAATTTCTCTCAGAACACAGGTAAGAACATTTGTTAATTGTTATATTTCACATTAATATTATCTCATTAATTTATCTTTTTTATATATATTTTTGGGGAAATGACCTGCTCCTTGCCTGATGCTTGCACCATGTCAGGACATGCTGCAAGTGCAGGACGGATGCATTGGGTGCATCCAATGCAAAACCAGATATTTCAATGAGAGAAAATCAGCCTCTCTTATTTATAAAAGCCATACATCAAACAGATACAGAAGCAGTCTGATTGGCACCTATATCTATCCACTTGTTACGGTTCCTCCCTGTACATGTGCCAGTATGGATCAGGTCATAAGTATCTATTAAACAGAATAGGTCCTAAGTATCTATTAATCAGACAAAAACATCCTAAAATTAGATCCAGTAATCAGATCTCCACAGATGTACCCATTATATTATGATTGCAGCACTGTAGAAGGAGAAATCCTCTGCTAGTCACATTTATTGTGCACTGTTAAGCCAGATATACTGTACCTCCAGATATCAAACATTATATTGATAACTATAAAGATTCATTACAACTTAGGACAGCTCAGTATAATTAAACAGATGTTTATGAACACAGAAAAAGATCTGTGCTTAACAGCACAAATCTTAATGTAACAAAAAAATGTATAATATTAATGCACCCATGCTCTTATATAACAAACACACCAAATGTCACTCTACTTAGATATTATCATGAAAAGATAATAGTCGTACTCTGACTCCAGACATTGGACCAGATTCAGACTTTAGGCGCTAGTAACTAGTAACCATGTTGAATTGCAGGGGAGTTTAATTTCATTAGTATTAACAGTATTAGAGTTGAGATATGGGTCTAAATTCACTAAGCAGGGATTTTGCTGGGGAAAAGTGGGGATTTTGCTCATGGCAATCTATCAGATTCAAGCTCTCAGCTTCTTTTTACATACTGGAAAATGTGAGCCCAAATCTGATTGGTTGCCATGGGCAAAATCCCCACTTTTCTCTCTGCATGCAAACACTAACATTCATTTTACATTCCCTGTAATTCAACATGGTTTTTCGCGCATTAATAGAAAAAACAAAGTTTGTCCCCTTAGCGGTACAAACTTCGATGCGGGAGGGACAGCAGGACAGTCCCCCAAAAGCCGGACTGTCCCGCTGAAAGCGGGACTGTTGGGAGATATAAAGTTGTAAGTCATTAGTGTCTTATTCTGGTCCATTGTGCTTATGCAAGATGATGTTTGTTCCATATTAGACTATGCATATTAGTCATGTTGCATCTTTGAGAATTACAGTATAAGCACAAGAACATAACATATATCTGTTTATAATCATATTTCCATTTCAACTAGTGTGATGAAAACAGCCAGGCATAGAACATTAGTAGAGAATGTGTAATATATAGATATACCAGCTCAAAGATAACACTAAGTAATAAACATTTATATTTTATTTCACTTCTGTTTCAATATTCCAATCATTGAACATGTATCCTTCACATACTATTACACACAAGGACAGTAAAAATTGTGATTGAAGTGTAAGGTTTAAGTATCAATATTTTCCCTTTCTTTTATTAGATTGTTATTGTAAAACATAGCTGCCCCCATCATGTGGCTCCCTCTGCTGGCGGGGCTGATCCTCATTCTCCTGTACAGATGGTACAGACAAAGCCAAATACTGGAGAATCTCTCAGATAAATTTGTCTTCATCACTGGATGTGACACAGGGTTTGGCAACCAGCTGGCGAAGCAGCTGGACAGACGTGGAATGAAGGTTCTGGCTGCCTGTTTA